>QNGE01000724.1:143009-235526 GCA_008508345.1 Paragonimus westermani | reverse complement strand
GTGTTCACTGTAACCTGTGATTGACCCAATTGGAATATTACACTGAGGTAAGGTTTGTGCACGTTGGACGGTTATGCTGTTTTACGGAAGTACGTGAGAAATTAGCCGCTGTTGTTCATTCTGATATGTTATTCACGGGGTTTGCTTTCTGAAGGTCATTTAATTATTGTTCTTTGTAAAATAACTGAGTAGTTGCATTTCAAAAATATCCATGAAAGTTGTAATGTTTTGGTTCATGTTCGAATATTGCACGAGTTCACGAGTTTATACTGAGGTTACCCAGCTTGAACAGGCAAATGTCCGTATTATTATTGCAATGCTCAGAAGGAATACTGTAAGACTGTTATGCCTCATGTTTGCGCTATCTCCATTATTTACGAAGATATGGGATTTCAAACACATACATACAACTTGTATTCCTACGGTCCACGTTCGAATATTGCACAAGTTAACTTTTCGACCTAGCGACTTCGTAAAAACGGTTACTAGCGGTTTCGCCCCTAATAGAGATATCAGTAGTGCACAGCTTTTCCCGAACCGGAAATTTCAACCTGATTCCTATGTTTGTTGGGTCATTACTCAGTTCACAGCACCCATTCAGAACGTCATGTGAACACTGTTAAGGTCGTCCTAACTATTCTGTAGGGAAGTAATCAAGCCTGCATCGTTCGCTGTAATCGCTTACCACGTGATAATTATACCTCACTTAGTTTCAAACAGCTGATTTCAACAAGCCAACTGCGCAATGCTCTCTCAGGTTCACGCCTGTAGGTTTGCCTGAAAGCGTGTCCGAGGATGGTGTGCTTCACATGATCAAAATATGTCTAAATCAGCTGATCAGCTTGACATCATCAGCCTCAACGGAGCCTTCGAAAATAACTACCCACCTTAGTTATATCATGAAAACTAACCTTAATTGCTTGCACTTCAAGCAAAACATGATATAATAAGTTACAACACAGCAGTCATTCATTATTCTAGTGCAGTTTATCGATACAGTTCCTTGCACTGTTTTGACAACAGAAGCATTTGCCTTTTGGAATAGTATGCATAGGATCGTCCTACACACAGTCTTTTCGAGCCTTCCATTGATAATCCTTTATTAATTATGCATACTAGTCGCATTCGTGGGATTTTCCGGAAAGACGTATTACGCACCATTCTGTTACAGTAACCTTGGCGACGGAAAGTAGCATCTCTCCGGATTGAAATTTCGAGTTCCCGTATGGTCCAAAACTTCAAAAACCCGAGTAAATTCTAGATACATATGATAATAGACGGTCTGATGTCTTGAACACTATGTAACGAAGTGAATTAAAGATTGAAGGAACAGTGAAGCACAGCCGGATGGCACACAGACAAGAATCTAACCGTTAAACAGCCAAATAAGTGTTAGTGCCCACACGTTACAATTTTTCATCAACTCTGCCCATTATTCCGTTGAGCTGCGATGGCAGATTTTCTGTTGCCCATGACCAAATTAGAGGTAAACAACAGCTGCACCGTGGAGAGTGTTCAGAGTGGTGGAATCATGGGAAGTCGTAAAAGTACAACCCATTGCAGTTTCAGAGGTACTGTTGATGGGTATTAAAATAGTTGTGAATATACGAATCACAGTTCCTGTCATCTAATCAGGATCAATTCGATGACGGTGCATGCACGAATTATCTCATAAGATCTGGTAAACGACAATGAAGCCTAATGTGTTTGTCAAAGATCTCAGGTGTAAAAAATAAATCAGTCCGGAATGTTCAACTTCATGGACTGTGCTGTAAGCATCTTTAGTCTACCTCGTCAAAATCAGCACCCGAGAACCAGGATATCTAAGTATGATATCTCAGGGTTGATAATATATATGGATGCCTCATTCTGTGAGAACTATAACCTGCAGAGATCGACAGACGGACAATCTTTGAAACCGACCTGAATTTACTGAACATATTATTTTTAGTAAGTTTAAGACAGATCCGGAATTCGTCATTTAAAACACTTAGTGATTTATTGGAACCCATGCCCGATAACCGTTTGTTTCTAACGCAGTTGCTGATTAGAATAGCTGTGGGAAGTCAACCAAATCATCACGAAAAAATCATCGGACGTTCAGCTGATCAGGAGATCTGATTTTTTTTGTGATTTCAAGTCTACTATTGAGTCTCAAAGTTGAGAGTATCAACTGAGGTTGACAAACTAGTAAATGCGTCCCATCTTGGGGTAACCAACCGTTCAGAAGATTCCCCGAATGCTAGTGTGAATGATAGTTCAGGTGTGATATTTCGGTCACGGAAGGTCAGCGAGGAAATGGCAAACTCGGTCGTTTCGTGAGAACGTGGCCAAAGTTCAGTTTTTAACAGTCAATACAACATGCCACAATGACCAGCCTTAAAAGAGGCAATCATCAAGCATAGTACTTCTGTTCGAAAGGAACAGACTACAAGGTCTATGTGAGATCGAAAACACAGTCGAATACAAGTGAACTTCAATTCATTGTTTTATTGCTCAGAATGAACGTAGCACATCGATCAGGAGAGACCGAGCTATGTAAATAACGATTTCAAGCAGCGGTTGCTCAACTGACTATTTTGTACTATCCATTGTGGAATCATCATCAGTGTGAAATGTTTTCTAAGGGTGCACAGTTGCGAAGTCACAAACCTTTCTGTTAATTACGATTCGTTTCACGTTGTCTATGCAACCATCCCCAGGAGCATACCAGGTCACTTTATGTAACAAACAGGCCCCGTCAGTTCACAAAGTGACAGGTCGTTGTAGGGTGAGATTAATACCGTTTAATGTTTCACTCCTCAGTCTTTTCAATAAATGTGCTGCAAATTGTTGCGAAAATGCACCAGGCACCAGATACTTTGGGTAGGTTTAAGCGAATAGGCGTCCAGTTGTAGCGGTGTTTTCAATGATACTTTCGTTAAGGTTAACGGTTTCAGTAGTTCCCTGATTTTAATAAAGGAAAACTCCACGGTCCTATTCATCTACTGTTTCTAATAACTTAGTCCAGCTCATTTTTGTGAATGTGTCGGAAACATTACCTGTATTCGCACGTTCGACGCATTACACCAAGGTGGTTGCCCATTCTTCTGAATGTCTTTGGGATAACCGCATTTCGTTTTTCATGCAGATTTCCCAGATCACTTTTTATCGACAAAAAATGAATTGGTGTGTAGATATTTTTTGTTGCACATGTAATTCCGTGCTGAATAGCTACCTTTGGTGCGTTGTGTTTTAATCAACTATCATGATATATTGAACAGAAGACTGTCGTTAATACTGGTCGTTTTAATGCAGAAGGTTACATACTTGAAACGAATACATGTGTTTTCTCTCCATGTCTAGTGAACTACCCAATTGGCAGATTATTCCAGTTCCGCACGCGCGTTCGTCCAGTTCTGTGCACACGGTTAGTCCCTGACCCACAATACGAATTCTGTTAACCCAAACCCCCTCTGATGTGTCAAAACGTAGACAAAACCACTCCTCGAATGGTGATTACAAATTAGACACTAAGGAACGAAGCGTCTATAAATCATGCCATCACAGACCCCCTATCATGAGATAACGGTTGCGATGGCTAGTGAACAACCTTCTCTACCGGCGCCATCATCACTAGCATGAACATTTGGAATCTTGAGGACGTTCTCTGGTTGACTCACTGTTCATACCATCAGTGACTGGAAGTCTGAAGCAGTCCTATTGGCACACACCTGTGTGCGTTATTATAATGAATTATACGAAAATGCTTTCATTATTTCAACAAGCAAGTTGGCTCCAATTTTCTTCACGTCGGTCGGGCTAACAGGTGCCTACTGTATGTCATAAGTTTGCTGGAGGATATGGTCACACACTGGAACATCCACTACTACTATCACACTATTGCTTGGTATCTTTTGACGTGCATGAAATTCAGTCGCCAACTCAGCCCTTTTAAACCTACGTCAGTATGCATTTGAATTGAAATTTAGTGATATCGGTTTACGGGGGAATGTGAGCGACGACAGATCCTTCCGTTGATTATAAGACAGCGTTTCTCGTTCAACATTTTTACTATTAAACCGTCCTACATAATTTCGCTACTCGATACTACCGTTGACTTTAGACAAACCATCACAAGATCACTTTAAGCATTTCTTTCTCCAGTGGTGTTGGCTGGTAAAACAGTTGCCTTGGGGTAGATTCGATTTGGATTGTTTGTGAGGTGAAGGCCTGAATACAACAGAGAAAAGACAGTGGCTGAGATAAGTAAACAACTGAACATATAATTGAAATTAGTGAATGCTGTCTGACGCTTTAGAAACTAATGTTAACCAGAACTAATAATGTTAGTCCTTATTGCAGTCTGAAACCGGTCATCAGTTTAGCCCAGTTGTCGTCATTTCATAGATTGACGTACAGTACACTCGGCTTGGTGGCAGGACCAGCTATGAATTCACTCGTTCATACCATTAGAGCGAAGAAAGCTTTAAACATTTTAAAAGTAACGAACACAAACTCCCAATGCTTTGATACTGATCGTTCTATTCTTGTAAAATTTTCTGAAGTAACAATGTGCTCGCCATTCTGTAATCACTTTTCCCAGCAGACAATCGATTACGAATGGAAACGTTATACCATGAATGAATAGCACGCACTGACAGTAGATAAAATTGAAAATTGAAACGAAATTGTGGTCAACTGACAGCAAGCTCACATTATTGAACAATTAATGACAATCAGATTAGGCCAGAAAGACGAGTGTCTGGACAAGCCACACTAACCACATATGTTTGATGAAACTGAACAAATCTGTAGGATTTATGGAGGTATCTGTATGAATCTACGTAGCAGTGTTTTCGAACTAATTTTTTGATAAGCACACTCGATCTCTACGTTCCTTTGCCGCTCACTTCTGAATCGTGGAAAGTGTCTGAATTCATCTTCGTATATCCGCACAACGAACATGGTCAGGCATTTTCACAATTCACCAAACGCAGTCTTTCCCTGCCTTTTCTGGGAATTCCTGTGTGTTTTGTCTGTCGGAATTTCACTAGCGTACTTCACCATCTTACTTTATATATACTAATTACACCCGGAAAAGATCAGCACGTTGGGTAAATTAATGAATATCCCACAGGATAAACAAAGATTCAGGTCGTGTCGTTAGATCAAATTTTCTGTCGTTCCCCCTTAGGTATTCATCTCCGGCCAAAATGTTAACGAGGTATTTCAGCCAGCAGTACTCAACACAGGACGAACTCTAAAAGAATTAAACCTTCATCTGTTGATGGATAGCACTGTGTTAAAGAGGAGTTACTTAGTTTAGGATAAACTGATAACCATCCGCCGTTTTCAGAAATTCTCATGCATAGCCACAAACTAAAATAGGTTATATGAAGTTTATATCAACAAGACACGGGGTCGGTTGGTGAGTAGCCGTCCGAACAAGTAGGAAATATTCTTACCCAAAAGGATTATGCCGTCTAACTGCGTTGTTGGGCGGTGAATATCTGAAGCCAATCATTGGCAGACAAAAGTGGGGACGGCCAACAAAATATGAGGCTCATGGTGAACAAAAATAGCTCACTTCGAGTTGCTACAAAAAATCAGTTCACTGCTCCAAGCCACAAACCTTTCACACAAACTTAGGTCATAGTCATCATCCTAGTAAACAAACTGTCGTCAATACCGTAAATAGTTGGACGACCTCGAGCACTGGCATGAGGTGGAAATAGCTAAGATAGTTCAAGAACACAACTGTCCAAAATCGATTTGTCCCAGATGATTGTGAACTTCTACCTCCATCAATTTTCTTGTACCCTTCCGCCAGCAACACCAGAACGTATGAAAGAAATTAGAAGGTTACGATCTAGTTTCGTGGAATTATGGTCAACAATCTCGTAGATCAAAGGTTGACCTTCCTCCTGTCTTCTGAAACAGATGTCCACAGATGGACAGTATAAACCAGGTAGCCCGGAAACCTAGGGTGTCCCTCGGTGAACAACCCTTATTTGAATGTCAGCTGACTGCTACGTAGGATGCCCCGGCGCACGAGCCTTCACATAAAGTAAGCACTGGCTCCAGGAAAAGAACATAAATTCGCCACCGGTAGTCGGTGTTCATATGAACAACCGCACAGGCTAGCTGGCATTAACAGGAAACAGAGTACGATGATTGTTAGTGCAGTGTCTCGTCAATCGGTGTAAATTTTTTTTGAATAAATCACAAGACTATTCTTCCGACCGCTGACCAATCATACCCAAAGCAGTGATGGTTTCAGGATCGGGTTCTGAGTGATGTCCAGGAAGTAAATGCATGTTGATGACACGAAAAATAGGAAATAACTGTTCCAGCCGTAAGCATAGTTCCATTGAATGGGTAAAAAACGATCACGTGTGATCGGGATCACATCTCCAGATCAGTGTGTGCCTGTAAGTTAAATATTAAATAAGGATGTTCCACCTAGCCTGCTAGTGTAGGATTTAGTTTTCAATTACGCAGTCCACAAACAACTTATTATTCTACATGCGACTGGTGAACACGGGAAACTGAAGACTCGAACGAAGTTCTTTCATGCGCACAATTTTGTATTACGTTCTCCAATAACAATCGCTTCGGCCGCTGTCAAACACTGCTGGTAGATTGATCTCATTTCGTTTAGCGAGACCACTCGGTAGGGTTAAATGTGTAGTTCGAGTCTACTAGGTTAGAGACAACCGTGTTTGTTATCGATTTTACTGATCTGCTACTGACTTGGGCAAGATGATGTCCTGTAATTCGTTCGAACGAATGTCTCGTCGTACGCCAACTGTATTCCAGTGTACGACAGCAAATAAATGCCGACATTGGCATGCGCTGGACGTGGACAGGCGAGTTATCTAGCAGACTGAGAGGTATAAGTGGGTAGTTGATAAACTGGGGGTGAAGAGTAGTTGACTGTAATGAGTGTTCGATTCTGCCTCTGATGTAAAACGAATCGAGGTGTGAGCCTGAATGCTCGCGACAACTCCGAGTTTCTGCAATGACTGTTCGATGATGATGGAAATACTGTCCAGATGAGGGAAATAGAGTTACGTGTATGCTTCTGATGCTGAGCTGCTCCTTTCCGAGTTTTGTCTTATTGGCATCGGCGAGCAACGGACTTAGGGGAGATCCCGTAAATGAACCGCCTGTGTATTGATAAAAACTCTATTGAGGTTGAACTGAACGCCAAATGTATGGCGCACTGATAAGTCTTTCAACCAACCAGTTCATTGCCTGAACGGTTGGGCGAAAAATATGGTCGAATGACCCAGCTGATTGCAAAAGTTTGTTCAAGCCCATGAACTCCCATGGCCACCGCTTAAGTCACCTTTGTTCCCTACTCACCGATTCCAAGTGGCTTCACAAGTTGATTTTAAGCCGTGCAATTGTGAACTGCAGATTAAACCAACAAACGGTGCAGAGAATCCGCGTGTACTGGTTAACCTAAAGCTGGAAGCCCGAAAGCTGTTGCTTATCTCTCCCCCCCTTCAAAATTAATTAACCCCTATTCAAATCCTGCTTAATGTGGAGGGTTTTGCTCAAACTGTGATTCATTTTAGCCATTTACACAACATCATTCCGGTCCGTACATCAGTATGAGTTGCCGCGATCTCTTGTACTCTATACTATGTATACTACACTGCATACTGTGTATATTATATAGAAGCTCTTAAGTAAGCTGTTGCCTTCTAAACTGAGCAACTGTTTTTTCATGTGGTGAGAGGATCTTTTTGAGAGATTGATGTCAAACGATTTCGTCTGTTGGTCAACAGGTATGCGCTGCTTATACCACCATACTTAATCGATATAACTGCAACGTTCTGAGATAGAAGTGGTCGTCAGGTAGAAGTGTGGTCCAAATCTTTCTCCTCTACTGCTTACAAAACTTTTGTTAAAACGGAATCTTTTTGTAATTCTGACATGACTAATTAGTCACGGTGTATTTTCAACCACACGTTTTGCAATGTGCGTGAATGGATTCTAGTTTCAATCTTACATCACTTACAGTTACATTCAAGCCTGGTATATCTGTTTTGTGATGAACCGAGTGGGATTGTTGCTCATTCGAGGCTGTTCCCAACTTCCAAGGGCTCTGATGGACTCCCAGTTCCCCTGCCTTATCGTCATCGATATTCATATCCGATGAAGGTGGTATTGGTGTGACAGGACGCTGTCCTACAACAGTTACTTGTTCTTTTGAGCGTCCTATGCGCGAGGCTTCTATTGCATCTAGCTGAGCTCGTCGAGCGGCTTTTAGTCGACTAATATTTGAGGTTCTGGCAACATATTCGGCAAAACCAATGTCCCGTTTTTCTCGGTAGCGTTGTATTTCACGAATCTGAAAGAAAAAAATACCATAAAACCGGTTAACATTACATGAGATGTTCTAATTTTGGCAGTATTCAATTCAAGTTTATCTAGAAAGCAAATCTTTTGGATTTACCCATGCATATTGTGACTGTTCCTCAGCGAGTGCATTGGTTTCTGATGTCTGTATAATATCCTTTTGAGATTCACAAAGTTCGGTTGCTCGCTTTTCACCCCAACTTTTAATATGCAGCAACATTTCGGCGTCTGGAGTCACTGGCCGTATTTTCTCTTGAGCTAATTCTGTTTCAATTTCCGACCAGACTGCTGAATTCTGAAAGTAACAACACTAATCTTCCTCAGTTGGAGCACAGCATTGATTGTTTTTGAGAGGCAACAAAAAACATCAGACATTTTCTGAGCACACAGTATTGCGAGTAGAAAGTCTGGGTATCACTAACGTTAGGGAGGACTTGAGAATGACACTTTTAGACAGCTTGACTTAACCATCTGACTTCATTTCAATCCTCAGGAAAGTTCAGTGGCTATTTCACTTCACCAAGGTGAAATCAACACGTCAAATATGATTACTACCATTGATTTTGGTAATAGGAATCCTAGCCTGATATTTGCTAAATCTGAGGATTGCTTGCCGAAGTCCAGAAATATCACTGCCAACGGCATCAAATTAGTCGTTGGTGTATTCAGAAGTTTGCCATATTTCCCGACGATAAGACTTCAGGTTTCAAGCCGGTGTTTCAGATGGTGTTAAGGTGGTGGGCAACAGTACTAATAGCAGACAGACGGCTGACTGCAGCCAGGTCTCATTGTAATCAGTTGAATCCAAATTATGGAAACCCTGAGTAGCAGTCAGTTATGGTAACGCCTAGAATGTCCTGCAAAATTGCCAGATGAAAAACATAGATTCCCAAGGACCTGCCCACACTTCATCAAACAACATGCGGAAGAAATGCGATTGCCAAACGCATCTGGTGAAGGTGAGTAAATCAATGTCTTTCCAGGCTCACCCAAGTCGATCAACCGAATATATTGGTCAGTCCTGTGTATCAATTCTAATAAGCACATTGTGGTTGTTTTGTTCTTCCTGCTACTCAAGGACTACCTCGGGGACAATCAGGTCACAGTGAAGGTAAATGGTGTGCTTCAAGCGGACGCTGCACAACTGGTGGTACAACGCAAGATTCTATGCTCAGGACACCAACTTTTAGTTCCTCGGTGTTCAAGGTTATGCAGGTGATAAACTCCCAGCAGATATTTTAGGCCGAATATCCAAAAATCTAAGGAATTGTGTACATTACCGTAGCAAATATCATAATTCAGAAGAACCTGCGTATTCTGCTACGTAAAGGTCTGGACATCCAGCTGCCCTTATAATAGGACTAATGTAAGACAATGAGCTTTATTTTGGAGATAAGAAGCCGATTACCACTGTGCAAGAGCGTGAACAGGGTATTGTTGATTTAAACTACCCTCATCTGCGCACGAACTGGTGTTTGATTGTGAGAAAAATCAGGTTGATATGTCAAGTTCATTAAATCCTGAACGCTCTTCGATGACATTACACAACGAACTACTAAACCAAACTTGTCACTCAAGTCCCTAGTATAATATTGTCCTCATTGTAATAGGATACATAAAAGCTGATCATTTTTACAATCTCATCCAGACAGTCTGTTTGAACATAACCAAATTAGCCTGAACTAAAGACTAATTGGAGTCAATTTGATCACAACATCTAGAGAATTCCACCAGACACATCATCGGTTGCAAACCCTACGTTCGTCTAACTAATATTATGCAGGCAGAGGTAATTGGTAGAAACGATAACACCAACTGGGCCATCAAACTTTCGGAAACATTCATTCGGCTTCCATGTATGGAGCTTTAAATTGGGAACACTCAGTCATTTCCTGGACTATCGTAAGGATGGACAATAACTTGATGTATGATACCTACAGTTGCAGCCGTCAACTGACAGTTCGATTCATGACCCGAAGTGATTTGTCACTTTCTGTTGATCTAGAAAAATAGTTAGCCGAAGTGTTGTATATTAAGCTTTTGGCTCGTCATACGGACCATTTTACACTGCAAAACACAGTAGTTAACTAGTCACGTGACGTGGTCATAGGTTTCTTAAGGGCGTATTTTCCACCAGCTCATTGGACTTGACTTAATCAGTGTGATATGGATGCGTGTTGTTTCCGTGTTAGCTTACCACATCGCCTGGTACGACTGATTAGGCGCTTGTCACAACTTTTCAGTTTCGTTCATTCTTCGGTTAACCGCATTTGATGAGAAATACCATAATGGAAATTCATTCTTATTAAGGGTCATCAGTATTGAATATTCCTCCCACGATCGAAGTTTGAACTCCGGATCCAACTTTATTAGGTATTCGTGTTAGCCACCACTCCACTGGCTTCACAATGAGCATGACCTAATTATCACGTGCAAACCTGCTGTGAACGCTGAGAATGTACTGCGCATCAAAAGTGGAAATAAACGGCGTTCGACAGAACTCAACCTTTCCCTTGAGAAAACGAGACGGTAAACTTGGGTGCCGAAAACTAGCCTGCCTGAACCCTGCGATCTTTTATGGACAACTCGGGATAAGAAAGTAAATGTAACATGATTACGTCCGCAAACTTGTCACGGGATGAAATATACATGGGTATATACACGATTACTTACAAACACCTTCGGACGCAAGAGTCTGACGGACTGTTACCCAAAACAATAGTTAGATCCATGTAGCAATCCATGAGGGCACTGGACTAAGGATCAAGTGGGTAATGTAATCAAATTTGCCACAGAATAGTTTTGGGGTATTCTGTACATTCTGAATCATTTTTGTTTAAAGGGAGACGCTTTTGTAGGGAAAAGCGGAGATTCCTGACAATACCTCTGGCTACATCCGATTATGACTAGAGCTAAAGTTGCTTGATGCCTTTGGGAGGTGACAGAGTGACTGTTAATTTCGACGACTCCACAAAGAGAACTTCTTTTGCAATTGAAATCACAGGAATCAATAAACCTGCTGTGCAGAATTCTGACTACTTTTAAATGTGTAGTAAGTTGTATACCAGTCACAAATGATGGTTAGGGTATGCGCCAGTGACGAACCATAACAAGAGAGAAACTCACGTAAGATGTTTCCCGTCAAAAAGAGACAGCCGAAGGCTGTGGATGAATGAAAATTATGCGAAAACTTATGAGGGACCTTCGAGCTATACTAACCGAAATCTGGTTTTCATGTATCATCCGTGTTCCTCTCCGAAGCCAAGTGGCCAAGCAGAGTGAGTTTTCTTCGAGACAAGCTACTGATCTCACCCGGTTGTGATGGTTTATTTGTCTATCATTACAAATGACTTCTTAGAAGTTCTTCTACTGTGATGTGTCAGAGAATAAACTCAAATTTCCAAACTTGAGGGGGACTTCAAGAAAACCCCTGACCTTAACTCTGCCAGCGGTAGGAACATTCAAAAACCAGAAATGCTGAAAGACGAAAAAACAGTGTCGCATGTAAAAAGGAATCACAGAGGGAAATTAGTGAGATGTGTATACGGTGACCAGTGTATTTGGTTGTTCACTAAACTGCACACCGATTAGGCTTGACGACGAAACGTTCAGTTTGACTTGACATCATTGTCAGCTGCCATTAGCAAACAGAATATCAACCACGCGAAGCAAGAAATTCCTTCACATCTCATATTATTATATCAGACAGGGAGCAAAGCTCACATAAGGGAGAGTTCAAAATTCCAATGAATAAATAATTTTTCGTTACTACAGTAAAACAATAGCTGAAAACAACGACTAAATGTTAACTTTCGAGTTCTCCTGCATTTGTCTATTGGTAAATGTGGTTACTAGCTAATAATGCTAGTAATCACGATACGTCCATTGATGAAACACAGCTAAGAAAGGCAACAGTGATATATCCGTCTTTATCATGTCTCTTGTGCGTATTGCCATTAACAGTGAACCCTCACCATCGATAAAGTTGCGAAGCGAACAAACGGTTCTTATTCCATCAGTCCGTTCACCTTGTGAACATTTTTTGCCCTCTTTTAGATGCGAATTAACCGGAAGTAACCGTGTAGACATAAATGTTCAACCTAACCTGTCATTGGTGGTTTCAAGCGCAGATCCGGAACATACATTCAGGAAGCCACACCCG
Source organism: Paragonimus westermani (assembly GCA_008508345.1). NCBI lineage: Eukaryota > Metazoa > Platyhelminthes > Trematoda > Plagiorchiida > Troglotrematidae > Paragonimus > Paragonimus westermani. The sequence goes on along the minus strand of QNGE01000724.1, from coordinate 223,012 downwards.
GACTATTAATAGCTTGCCAACAGCAAATATTTTGATAAAGTGAAGTCACGGTCAACTTTCTACCGTTTTCTTTAAGTTTCTGTAGTATACTGCAACCGGACGTGTATGTGTCGCTTGTATGTTGACCTATGACCAGTTACCATTTCTTCCTCCATTAGCTCATTTGCAACCGTAATTCCACAGTAGGCCAAATTCACAGTACATCATCGCTGAAACCATTGTGCAACGGATATGCCTTCCCTTTTGCACTATACAATACAGAATGAGGGGTTAATAAATATTTTCCGTATTTTTCAACCTGCAACCTCCCTAAGAATCCTATAAAGTCTACGTAGAATACGGCATTGTCGGCTGACATCTGAGGTTGGCCAAGGGTTACGACAACTCTCATGCGAGCAGTCTTCACTTATGAAGGACTCGGTGATACACCGGCTTGATAAGTCCGTTAGGGTACGTAATGTAGTTTCTTCGCTTGTCGCGCACTTAGAGCTCTCTTGGAAAACTACAAGGCGGTCGCTGTTATCCATAAGGTGGACTTATGACTCACAGTCCCAAAAAGGCTGTATCATTCTACTGACTGCGTTTCAGTGGTCAACAAATAGAACTTTCTAAGTAAACTAACCAGTCGACTGTCTAAGAAGTTTCATTTTGAAAACTTCTCTGTAATGTTTGACCCAATGGTATACCAACGCATCTGGTAGAACATTTATGATTTCCGTCAAGAATGTCGATCATATTGATCGAGTTCAGTAGGGAATAGAAAATCAAATTAGTACACCAAGGTCGTCGTCCTATCAGGATAGACTGTCTAGAGTGGTTAATTCGCTGTGTTTTATTGACCTAACAGGGGTATCTCCTTCCCACCACCAGCAGACGGTGGCCATTTGACTTGGAGGCAGTAGTTAGTCAACATCTCAGCATGTTCACCTCAACTGAGTAGATAGTAAAAATCTCCTCAGATTTGTAGGCTGACAGTTCAAACCGCCCGGAAGTCTTGCATTGAGTTAAAGCTGCCCCCAATTATTTATCGGAATCATTAACAGACTGGTTAGTCTTTTTTCACATGGTGAAGTGTTCTTGTACATGCTCCGATATTACGTGGCTGCACTCGTGCTATCAGCTGAGCTCAATGTTTCCAAATTTCGTACGGTTGCGGTTGTTGATTACATCCGGAGGTTTTGCTATAAACAGTTTAATCCTTTGTGACTGTTATTTTAACAATAAAGCAACGATGCGGGTGCATATATGAATTTATCACTTCTCTAACAAGTTCAGTCCACTTGAATTAAATAATACAATCCAGTGTGACTTTTTCAATAACTTTCATGTAGTTCAGTCTACGTTTCTCCACTGTTCTAAGCACCACTCCTCATTGTGAAGCAAAAGACTCAGCGAACAAACTCAGGTGAATCACATGAAAATAGTACAGCCGCTATATAAACAGGATCAGGGCTGGATGAGTAGCTCATACAAGTTAGGTGCACCACAGTCTGTCCGGGTTGAATCAACCGAAAAATTGCCAATGTGTGCTCTGTGGATAGTGAAATGTATTTGAAATGGAAAACACGGAAATGGATAAAAACAGTTATCAGGGTGGATAAGAAAATCGGTCGATAGAGATTACCGACTGCATGCTTGCTAGCAGCCAAGCAACCATTGTTGAAAACTGTGGGCTTGATTGATTATAGTCCGATAGAAATTAAAATATCACTTGATCGGCACATACTAGAGAGACAACCGGCATTACAAGTTTCCTAACCCCTATACTGGCTCATTTTCACAGGACATCAGCTGCGTGTGTCCCATAGAATGTTCTTTCAGCATGTTTCATTGCTGAAGTGGTTGCGGCCATCAATTTCACTGAGTCCACATTTTGTTCACTTTCCCACTTGTTCATTGGTTGCTTGTAAACAAGATTTTTCATCAACCAGTACAGAGACAAGAAAGTACAGACAAAGATCTTTCTCCCTCTTTTAACAACCTACGAACCTATGAATCTGAGTGTCCGCACGAACGTCTTCTGATCGCAGAAGTCAGGGTTGCGCAATCATATGGTAATGGCCCCGACAACAGTCAAGATTCGGAATCCCACCATTTTCGATCGATTCCTTGGCACTCGGTAGACAATCTGACAGAATGACTGGAGTCGGTGAGATGAGCAACCATCGTGCATGAAGCCGTTTTAATCACACCACTGTTCAATCACGCAGGATAATTTTCACACACTCTACCAGGCAATCGTCTTGCAGTACGATCAATGTACGATGCTCAATACGAGCATACAACAGCTGGTTTTAGGATACGGAATACTGCCTCTGAGTAGTGGCAGGATAAAGGTGTTTAACGGAAAATTCCGCACAATTAAACGGCAGGGTAGATTGTTTTGAATAACTTTTTTGAACTTTCTTGCGGCAAATTCTGCCAAGGGGTCTCCTTTTCAAAGGAAACCAATGAACGACAGTTTCTTATTCACAGAGGGTGGCTTGAGTATCAACTACACCACCTGCACTGCTTTCTGAATGAAACACCTCAGGTAGCCATTTTGCATAAACCTTCCGTGTAGAAAGTCTAGCTCAGCTAGAAAACAGTCCGCAAAACCTATCGACCGATTTTCTTATGCACCCTGGTTATTGTTTTTAATGTCACTGTTTTGTAGTCAGCTCGATGATGAAACAAGAAACCAGCCTTTTCTTCTGCGTTGTTTTTCTCGTCATTTCAGTGAATACTTTCGAACGAAATGACAGAAAGCACACAGTTTAAATTACGTTATTCGCTATTCGTTTTCAACAGCTGTACAGCTGCTAATAGAAACGGTATGACTAAACGTTTTAAACTGAACATTTAGGAGTGTGTGGACCATCCCTTGCGCCGATTGTTGGTCTAAGGAAACGAATCCTTAATGGTCAATGAGATGGTTGTATTCCCACTCCGGCGTTTATACGCTGCCGTTGGCCTAACTTCCACTGAAGAAACAGCAAGAATATCTCAGTTGAACGCATGATTTAACAAAAATGAAATTAATGGAACCGGTTTCTTTAAAAATCATCTTTCAATAGACGCGTTTGCTGAACATTTTCAGTAACACTTTTTCAACACTAAAAAGAGCAACTAGGCTTTAGAACCGTCTTTTGTTGCGGTATCATTAGTTGAGTATATGGTCCGTACGTAGTATCCGTATTCATGCCACAAACAGGTAACATGAAAATACACAACATACAGACATATGAGATCAGAAAAGAAGAGTCAAGTATAGTCAACGTGATTGCCATGCGGTTCGTTGGCAGTGAATGACCGATGTTGACATGGGTACAAGGCAGGTGTACAAGACTGTTTAGTTCATAGGCTAAACAACCACTTTCCCAACTGAGGCATGCAAAAGCACGGCCTGGGTAAGATATAACAATCATCAGGATGAAGCACCATTTGTTTATTCTGGAACCGGATCGATAGGTAAAAACTAGAACGCGATTACTAAAAGCAGATAATGAAAGAAAGACAAAACGTTCTCAGAATAAGTTTTTTAGTGAGTTTTAGAGTAGGTTGCAGAACACCCGATGAACCGAGTGTTCGAAAGGATAACAATGTTTGTCCATATAATCTCAGAGGTTTCAGACAAACCGCTTGTTAGATGATTGTTGGGTAGTAGGGGGTCTTCGTTTTTTATGCAGATCGAAAATCATCCACAAAAATCGCAGCTGTCGCATCCCCGTAGAATTTGCAGTCGGCCCTTTCAGATAAAAGTACTAGACTGGAGTTTTGTTCTCAACAGGGCTTGTCATGAGGCATCCATGTTAAAAACTGTGTTGTTTGCTTCACATTCGGCACGACCAAGTTATAACTGAGCGTTCAACCATCTTCGCTTGTGAGTAATGATGAGGTCGCCCGATCGCCTCGACAGAAGGCATTTGTCTACCGCTCCTTTCCGGAAGGAGTCGACCACAAATTCTGTGGGAATGCGACAGCTGCGACCAATTGTAGGTGATGTTCAATCTGTGTTTTCAAGATCATGCGGTATCCGGCACCAGGAACCAGTTGGGCACATCTTAGCCTTCAATGAGGAGTCGCCATTTCGATCCATAACGAACCGTTTCAGAATATTTTGTAGGCTTCCTAGTATGTCGCTACCAATGAAAGGAACCTGTTACATGATAGCAGCTAACTTGTGAGCGCCCTGCGCCCTTCCGGTTATCTAAGCATCTAGAGCTTTGACAAGGTATACAGCCTTTTTAGGGTGCTGCAGATCAATGAGCTTCTTCGCATCAATTCAAAATATTTGACGCATTCCATCTAACATTACCGAATGGCGAGTTTGAGGAAGTAAGATTCCTTATACAATTCATGAGAAGACAGATAGTAGGGAGCTCAGGTAGCTCGAAAGAGATCAACTTGGTCACAGCAACCCGGAATTTTTGGAGGCTCATTAATGTTTTTCTGACTACAGGTGCTGACTGGTCTAGATGAAGGTAAATAGTTTGTGAAGCAGCTGGTCCACCAAAGATTGCTCCGTTACGACACTTGGAACGCTGGGCGGAGACTTCAAATCAAAAATCATTTCCAGTCTGCGCCAAGCATTCGGTATTGTCTACATGGCGTCTATATGTTTCCTACAGATGCCAGAATCCCGGGAGCAATCTAAATCACTAAGCAACCCAAGACAGTTGACACAACTGAAGGCTCCCATTCCATTTTCAGCCATTTTCGCAACATACTTGGAGAATGGTCTAACTAGTTATACAGTTGTTAGAAAAACCGTTGACCATTATGATGTGCATTGTGAAGTATTGAAAATCGAATGTTTTTTCTGCTGCTCGATGACATTTTGTACAGTTTGTGCATTACCTTTTGCACTTCCTTGTTTGTTCCATGATGCTTAACAAAACAGAACTCGATCTCAATCTAGTCTTCAGGATCTTATGGATCTGCAAAATTCCACTACTCAAAACCCCACCCAGACATCTGTTGACCTTGTTGCCAAATATGGCAATTAGGCGATTTAAGTGCATTTGGACAGAAACGAATCATCATTCCCAGTGCTGGCAGTCTATGGCTGACTGGTGTATCCAGTCTTAGCGGTATTCTGTCTCTTCCTTTCTAATCATATCTTGGTTACCATATTTATACTGTTAGCGCTGTTCGTCTGCCATATACTTTTCCCACATGCCATGTAAGTTATGTCGTCGTGTGTTTCCAGGTTTCGTTCAATAATAAATTATTGTGGTAGTGAAATAGCGAGTGGTGTTGACTTACAACTTAACACCAGTGTGATAGTGGTTGGGCATGGACACCAGCAGACCTGAAACAACTTTGAGTTTCACTTCGAAGTATCATACCACATTTTTTTTAAAAACTACTCAAATTTGACTGGCTGGAACATGGATCCGACCGAGCGAAAGTTTGATTTCAAGGAGGGTAGCAAAATCAATCTTACCGCGTTTGGTTTGATTAAAGGTTAGCAAGATGGAAGCCGGTTCTACGAGAATGGTTTGTCATGAAACCAGTCAGAATTTTGTAACAACCAGTTGAACGCCACTGTCATTTGACTGTATCCTTTGCATTCAGTCGAGCAGTTAATTTAAAATGCTTCTTGATATGTTAGCTTAGAACATGTGTGAGCAGTGTTCAGTAGAAACATCAGCCGTTTGTAAAAACCACATATTATAGTGGTGCCATAAAAAGCGATCTTTCTAACTAAAAGAATATTGTGAAACACATTTTTTGTTCAGAAATGTCCCTGGCTTTAGGTGCGGGTTTACATCCAACCGAGAACCCTTATAACCAAAGTCTCACTGTGAGGTACATTCTAAGTATCTGCGCCTAACTTAGCAATTGATAAAGCTTAGTGTACATGCTGCACCGCAACTCAGCCAATCCCATACTAACGACCGGTTTCTCAACACACGTACCTCTTTCCTGTTGACATCTAAGTCTTGTGAAACGTGCTCATTCGAATCTATCAAGCACATCACTCACTGACCGTGTAAGTTGATATGTGCCAAATTTTTGGGAGAAAAAGGTCAAGACAGTAAGAGAATATCTGCACGGTGTGTAGGAAGGTATCTCTTACTCGTTTTGGTTAGCTCGGGGTTTTTGGTCAAAAATGAGATGCGCATACAAANATAAACCAAATCCCCGACTACTCATCAGTAGGCTATATATAAGTTTCCTGCCGCAGCAGTTCAATGATGGCCTGTTTATACAGTATGATAGTATAGTGTTACTGTGCTTCAAAGATACGTTTTGACGTCGAGAGGTGCAGGAGGGTGCCAAGATAAAGTTGCGCGCATCATACGTTCATATCGAATAATAACTGGTGGATCACCCGACCTCCATTGTAAACAGGAACTATATCTGTGGGTGAATATATATGTGCACGCATTCGTAAACAAAAACGTCCGGTAGTTTAGTAAACTTATCTCACTGATGTTACACACAGTTCCCCTTTGTTACACCCTTTGAAAATTCTGAGTAGAAGAGCAACAACAGCGTACACGGTGGATAGTACACCAACGCTGATTTAATTCTGAAGCAAACCTGGCCTCTACTCATCACAATATCATGATAAAATGAAAATGAAACGTGTCAGGTACCAAACACCATAAAGGGAAACTATCACTAATATTTCGCCACATGTAGTTATATCTGCAAAGCTGAGGTGGGCTCCATCAAATAATTGTTAGAGGTCATTTTGTATAGGTCATACAGAAGAACGAACAGCACTGTGAGCGTTTGACCAAGGTGGAGGTACACAAAGAATAGCGATAACAGTTAAGTTTTTGTTATAGTGTACAAGTTGTTCGTTCTAACAACAGGATGATTTTTCCGTCCAGACGTTTTGTCGCATATGTAGTTTGCTGCATTTGGGAAAATTTGTAAGCTGTTTAGGAAATTTTAGTTCTCAGTCCGCAGAGAACATAAGCAAAAATAACGTCCGTGTATAAACCTAGAGTCATAGTATCGTGGATGACAACCCTGTCAGGACCGGGATCACAACTCTATGATGATCACTGCTCCATCAACATTAAGGTAGATAGAATAGAATTATCATATGCAGGCACTCTGAGAGATTTTCCCCTGAGTGACGTTTAAATCGTCTGATCACCTTGAGTAACTGTCCACTCAATGCACTCAATGTCCCAAGGGGAAAGACTTCCCACCAAGTAGACCGTACAGTAACCGGTGAACTCAACCCTATTTTGGCCACTGGTGGGCAGTACTTTACTTTGACTACGGTAACTTCAACCTCATCAACAACTGACTATACGCTTTGAATTCAAATTGACTTTTCAACTACCTTCTTCGAAAACAGCGATAGACTAGCTCAGTTCTTGATCAGTGTTGTAGTGTTCAACGAGATCACTAAATGAGAGCATAGCTGGAGTTCACATTCATGTCCTAGTAAGAATGTGCACCAGTAAACTAATTTAAAAAGAAAGAAACCTGAGTTTGGTGCCTTTTCCAAAACGTACTCGTCAAAAAATCCGCATGAATGCGAGACCTTGATCAACGTAGGATGATATTCTCGTTGCACCAACGAATCATCCCTAATTTTCATCATTTGGGATTTATTGTTTTAAATTAAACATTCTTACCAACTTGATCCACTCAGCTACAGTGTCAAATGTGTTAACATTTATCAATGTAAACTGGTGAGTGATCAGCCTACAACACACGGTCATCAACAGTTACATTCAATCATCGATTACGGAATACTCACCTTCAAATCAAAGTAACGCTCAATTTTTTGCATTGTTACCTGGTCCTCCACGGATAGCCCGTCGTGATGTTTCAATCCGATACGAATGAACAGCGCGTAAATATTCAATCGTAAACTGTCATATCTTTCTGATGAGTTAAGTTCGGCAACTGATCCTTGGTGGATGGATAAATCGTTCCCTTTTTCTCCAGTTTGTCTACGCTTAGGTAGTAGTGGTTGTGAAAGTTTTCCCTCACTCTCGGTCACTTTGTTTTCTTCTGTAAGATATGACAGGTTAAACGTCGGTCTTTATGAAAACCTCCTGGGAATATATGCATATATTTTTGCAGGTAGTCTCATTTATTAAGTTAGCAAAATTAAGGAAGATTTTTAATGTGTGACTGCACCTGTGTACCAGATTGTTGTTATTTACAGGTGACAGCTCTGACCAGAGCAGTTTTCGCCCGTTTATTATTCAGCACTTCGAGTGACCCACACCGTGGAAACTATTCCCCTGCACATTTAACTTTTGTAGGAAACGACGTATAGAACATAGTTTGCTAAACTGCCAATTATTTGAAATCTCCGTTGATCGCTTTTGGGATGTGGATAAAATGAAGCCTATTTTAACGGCAATACATCTTCCCAGAGTGACCATTTTTTTGTTCCGCGGTGTGGTTCTTCGACGGTGGAACACCGAATACAAGTATACAGTCTACCACCACCGCTGGCGATGTCAGTTTTTCCGTAATGCTGTGATGAAAGCGGCTGTAAGTGTATCTCATGCTTGTGTTTGATAAGTTCATCAAACCCTCGGTGTATCAATTAACACGAGATTCCTCGTGCGTTGAGAACGAACGATCTCATTTATTGATCATTCATTACTTTTCCAACTTTTTTCTTCTCGGATAATTTATCTTAACTAATTCACCCCTTTCTTAATCCTCGAGGCGTCATCTACAAAAGTTTCAGGGGTTTGTATTTCTCGCCGTCGGGAAAAGAGTATATAATAGGTGTCCAACCTTAGAATTTAAGACAAGTATGCTGCTTATTTGAGGGATAAATTTTGAATCAACCACTTCAGTGATAATCGAGAGTAGTTGGCGTGAAACCGTTAAACAGAATTTGTGTTATCGGAATTGTACTCAGCTATGCAACGCACACTCAGATTTACACCCCAAGAACCAGTGAACACGTAACCGTGGACCAGGTGGTATGAAACTGACTGATAAGAACGAAAGTTTGTCCCCTGGAACTGCATGCTATAGGAGGTTGATCACATTGAAACAAACATGTGACTCAGCTAAAAGCAGAGCCCTGAAGATACCACCGGTATTGAACTAGAAGACTTCAACGCGCTTATTATAGATATTTACTAAGAGGAACACAGACACACTGCTAGTAAACACTATATAAACCGCCCCCTCAGTTCGGAAAGTTGACTGTAGATGCACCACCACCATCCCTTTTGTTTAACATTTTAGCTCGCTTCTTCACCTGGGACGTCCATGGGTTCTAAGTCAAAATCTGTCATATTTCCGGTACAAAATATTAGCGTTTACTCTACTGTAAAACCTCTTCGCAGTTGTAACTACCAGATGTTCCAAATAGGTTCGTCAGTGACCTGTGCGTGAGTGGTGACATATGGTACTTTGCTCCCCCTTGATATGCCTCTCCCCCACTCACCTCATATCCTTATTCAGCTAGTATAGCTCAAAATCCCATTTTTCCTATGAAAATTTGAATGTTTCTTTTACCCCACCAATTGGCCAACCATTTTGGTTTGAATGTGACACAGAGGTCACGGGTCACACATGTTTACGCGGATACGAAGTGTGAGGATGAAACCAGTACCAAACTGAGAACCACTTGTGTTCATCTGTCGTCACAGGCGCCCATGGACAAGATCATTGAGTTAAATAAGATGATGGTAACTGGGTACGTTTCTGTCAAACCTACTTATTCCTTTATTCCTGGCAAGTATTGGGTTTTGGTAAATATAAAGTGAACGTGGCTCACAAGTAACGGCAGCTTTTAGATTCACGTAGATTTGACAGCCATCCCATTTTGAAAATGGGCGCCGTATTCAGGTTTATTTCTTGTCAGAGATCGTCGTTAATACGTATCCTTTCCACCACATGGATTTCAAGATGACCAAGCAATCTGAGAGATACTCACAAGCAAATATAGCCAAGCGTTCACATATGATAATGTTCACAATACTTTAACTTTTCTAATGGAGATAGTTATTCTAATCACACGATTGAAAATCTACACTTTACCATCGAAGAACATCTTCAGGATCTAACACACAATAGTTTAATCTGGTGTACAGTGAATACACACTACAACGTTTGACCTGCATGTGCCCTCAAAATGCGATCAACCAAGTGAATCAAGTGTTTTACGGCATACATTACAATTCTTTGAAAGTGTACAGTTTTGTTTAGCGTACATGCCCGAGATCGTAACAATATGCATAACGGATCTGAAAACAGATAAGAGGTCCGTGTGTTTGTCTCGACTACTCTGAACCGATTTTCGTGGTCGGAACTCTATTGCAACATGGACACCCTGCACACACATAGATGTGCACAACTTATTCAGAAATTCAGGTGACTTGTTGTGTGTTTTTTATCCTTAAAAACACTTCAGACATCTCTTTCCCTATCCGGATTATTCGATAGTGAGCCTCGATTCTGTGGTACCTACTTCCAACTCGTCAATTTTACACGGAACAGCTCTTAGAACAAATATTCTAATATTCTAATTATAAACACAAACGTTTATACATATATATATGTATGTATGACCACCCACACGTTGTTTGAGGTCGGAACTGGGGAAACATGAACGTGTCCGTCTTACTCCATAATAATGCTTGAGGTCCATCCGGAAGTCCTAGTCTTTCGACCTCTTCCCAGCGCCAGAGATAGCACAGGAACTCCGGAAGGGTTGGACCACTTGCCAAGGCCGTCACGTGACTAAGTAGTAATGGGTCTGTCATAGGTGAAATAACTGGTCTGGTTTGTTTGTCCGTGGAGTTGACTGTCGGTTCAATTGGGATTGTATTCACTGCGGAGGAGTTATTGGCTAGATGTACCAATTTGGCTAATTTTGTAGAAGCAGCTGCACTTGGTGCGTCTGCCAATAAATGTGCGATAGCTTCCAAACCTGATCTGACAGAAGGTTCTGAGGTGTAGAGATTCGAGTTCGACTTCAAAGGCCGACATCCTGTCCAGCTGATCAAGCTCGGTAAACAGTTCGGGTTCTCCGTAAGGTCTACTAAGCAGCCAAGCAACTGACTGCATACATGTCGGGGATACCACTGCAATGTAAAACGCACATTGAAATATGGACCCTAATAGTGGATAGTTTAGATTGAGCAGAGGTTAAGAGTAATCACCAGACTGAACGGTAACAGCGAATCATTACGCTGAAAACTCTTGACATTTTGAAAGCCAGTCGGCTACGAGTTCGTCCAGGTGGGTGAGACATACCTCAACGTTCTTCTCACAAAGACTATGTCGATCCCCAGAGTTGGACGAGTGCAAATAACTGAATCAGTTTGTTCAGTGTTTTGTGGGTTGTTCTTTCTACTCCGGATGAATGTGTACATATACATGTCATCACCTGTCATTGATTAATGGAAGTGGACTAATGCTCTTATTGGTTAGATGAACTGTTGGACGTGAAAAGGATAGACTGAATAACAGTCGGAATGGCTGGAGAATGTGTTTGTCCAAACTGACCGGACAAGAACTTCAATCAGATGACTTACTGGCTAACCAAACGCGTGAAATCCGCCAACCACAAAGTGAACGAAGCTGTGGTCTGTATTGAGGACGTTGATTTTCTCAGTCGGACTCCCATGGCACACAAAATATTCCCCAGTATTTTGATTGTCTGAGACAATATGATCGGAATGGTTGAACCGATAGGCCTGTGTCATGCTTTACTCTAAGAGAATAATAATTTCAATTTAACTGTATGCTCTTCTGTTAGTCGTGGCTGCAATAAACAGCATGCTGAAAATGGGGAGTGAATGTTTTACTCCGATGGTAATTTCTAACCCAATTTATCCGATCAACATCGTGATCACGTGGCCTATTGCAAACAAACCGAAGAACGATCGGTAGGAGAACGTTAGGCTTGTGAACGCGTATCTACGTGAAGTTGGGATAAGTGGCTGTACTCTGTCAGATTCGGTGACGGTTATGTCCATATTCAGACAAGTATTAAGTACGATCCACGCTGCCTGTTAGGAAATGCCAGGCGATAAAGATTTTAATGGATAAGTATTTAGTAACCGGGAATTAACTATGTCACCAAATATACTACCTCTTCCCTTCGATTGTAACGATACCACAGCATGAACCACTCACTTCTAACAAATCCAAAAGAAGGGTGGCTCCTCTTCGCATCAAGAAGTAGTCTTCACAGTTCACTGACCCCACAATTCCACACCAGATAGCATCTATCAAAGTCGTGGTCAAAGTCAACAATGGTGTGCGCTGAACTAGCATTTGGACATCCATTCTTCTTGAGGCACACACAGATGGATCATCACCAGAGTGTCTGATTTGGAGACTGGGAATCGACTCGTTTTCCAGCTGGGCCAATCGGTCTGGTATGGTGCTCAACAATGCGACAAGTACATCTATACCTTCGACTCCAAGGATTTCTTTCCTAAGTTGAAATTGTGGAAACAAATGTGAACTGGAAATAATATTTGGGCAACCTGCAGTTCCGTTTACCGGTAATGTTGTTACTTCCAACTGCTGTGCTTCTGAATTAGGTGAACTAGTTAGGAATAATGGGGTACATATGACAAGTACAACATAAGTCAACACGATAATTGCAAAAGTAGCCGAGATGTTGGAAGCATCGAGACATTCTTCGGTACTATTCCTGAGTTACTGATTCAGGTAAAGTGAGAGATCGTGAGGACAGAAACAGAATATGAATCAATACAGTCTAGTAAAACTGAGGCCGGAGTCACCTGTTTCCGAGGTAACACGGAGGTGAAACCCTCGAGCACGTGATAAAGATACCTTGTTCATTTCGAATAAACATTTTGACCAATCACCTGGAAATAAGCCGAATCAAAAAATTTGGAATACTTCTAATTTATTTCAGAAAGAACTTCATCACAACGCTAAACGAAAACCCTGATTTGAAGGTCACCTGTAGTTGTAGATGGAACGATCACGTTTCTGACTGTATCGTTCGGTCATAACATCAAAATGGTGCATGATACTTGAGACTTGTGTGTGCTAGAGCTCGTCATTAACACATCCTCGACACAACGGGAACAGGAACTGTGGTCCACTTTTCCAGGAAGCATCCCCGTTTGTCTTTAAATATGACTAAATTCCGTATGCAAAAGCTGAACCACATTAGCTCGTCAAACATGAAAATGCCTATAAGTGATGCTGTGATTGCTCTTTCATGTCTCGGAGTAGGGTAGCAACTTCCTTGTTAACTCCAATCGACGACCCCAGGACTAAGACCATTTAATCATCAGGTTAATTGGGCCTGCTTAATAATTTCTTTACCAGTGATAGGTATTCTGTGATTCGATAATTGCGACAATGAGTTCTACTGCTTAACTTCAACAGTAGCTAAACCTGAAGTCAGTTTTTTCGAAGGTGGTCAGTTGAAACGGTTTCGTGTGGAAGATGCAACCAAATACATGGTGTTTACTTTACGGTAGGCTGTAAGTGACTTTCTCTGGTTGGTTTACAAAAATATCGATTCTGGTATTGGTGTAGATTACTACAGTTGGACGCTTGTTTTGGTTAAATGCACTGGTGCAAGCCGACCACTCCGTTGCTTCAGAACGGTGGAGGTGTCTCCAGAGATCAGTAATTGTATATTGGCGTTGTACCTTGGTGATTATTGGCAATACTGTATGTTTGCCACTGACTGAAAATATTCCTCAGTACCAAGCGAAAACCACATCTTAGGATTCTTTTCTATTCTATTCCCAAAGATCAGTCACTGGAGGTGTCTGTTCAGAAGAGACACTTCTAGTTAGTCGGTTAGGATGGGTTGTGTAGGGTGATTTGAAAGTTCCCTGTCTAGACATTCGAGGCATGCGTATATTCGTGCTTCTTTGTAAACCAACCGAATTAGCCAGTGCCCACCTCACTTAGATAAAACACCAAAAGCCACGTCCCTTTTTACTTATAAATTCAAATCTGGCTCTTTAGGGACACGGAAACAGCAATATTCTAGCTGTTTAGTTGACCAGTCTCCATCAGTACACTTCAGTTTTCTAATTTCGGAAAGCTTTCGTTATCCAATTCCTCCCAAATCTCATCTCCTGACGTCGCAGACGATACAAACAAGCTCGCCAAAATTAACTCGACAAATTTGTCTAGTTTATGAGCTCTACGAAAACAAACGGATTCCTTGGGCCTAATATCTACTAGCTACTACTCATATCACCTGCCTTCTAGGCCAAATCCAACTACGACAAATGAGGTCATTCTGCCAACATCAATTACGTTGCAGCTGCCCTAGTTGTCCTGACCACTGTCCCTGCAGCGAAGTATTCTGCCCTGTATTGACCATCGCCTTTGGATAACCTATCTGAAAAACTACCCTACACTATAGTTTACCTCAAGGTGTTTTATGAAGTCCCGGCTTGTGAAAGACAACTTTGTGCATCACCCTGATACCAGTTTCCGGAAAATTTAACTTTTTCAAATCTTTAAAACACTTAGAACACCTAAAAACCTTTTTAAAAAATCGCACACTAAAGAGTTACGATGCAAACAAATGTAGCACAAGATGCTGTTAGTCGAACAACAGACCACAACCTGGTGACATTTGTTGCTGGAATATTTTGACCTCCAAGATGCTTCTATAACTCAGAACAATTAGTTGTGGAATAGCATGTGACTCAAAGTGGTCCAATAAATGTTCCATAACTGCTGAGAAAACCAGCCAATACGATGATGATTGATCAACCTGTACAAGTGCATAGGTTCCCTGTTTGTCCATCTCACAGTTGTTACTTGTCCCTCCCAACCAACTACATAGACCAAACCACAAGGAAACTGGCATCATCCAACTTATGAAGCTGAACCACGGAAAACAGTCCCTCGTGTGTATACTTAGTTCTCCGCAAGAAAGCTGCTTTTCTACAGACAATATACCAAGGATGCACACCTCAATTTAATCCGTGCTTTTAGATCAGCTTATCGGATTCTATGTCCAGGATGCAAATTAGCAACTATTCCAATTTGATTACCTTCAATTTTTTTAATTGATTAGTAGTCTATCGTCAACCTGTTTTCTATGTCCATGAATGACGGGTTATTGTCCACCACATTGAAGTCGTACACAGCGATAACCCAAAATGGTTCTAAACAGGTCTTTTTTGTTGTGGAGTTTTTAGTCACCGGACTATTGTCAGTGTAGAAGAAAGGGGCTGAGGAATAATCGAAATGAAATGAGGTTTCAATCATGCATCCTGATCAATACAGTTAACAGCTAAGATAGTCTGCTGTAGGGTCCGGTCTACCTATCGATCCTCAAGATGATTTTAACCATCAGTTAACTGATTTTGTCATTCAGAGAAACAATTATTAGTAAACACGTTTATAAAAATGAAAAATCTACTGGCACACGCCCGTCCACATATATTCCTCGATGCAAGATACTGGTTGATAAAACAATTGTTACACTGTCTCGAATCAACCCAAAATAATGAATAACTCGTGGAACGGACGAAGTAAATTAGTTCTCAAGTTAATCATTCTAATTGACAGCACTGTATTCAAAAAGCAGATTACAAAACTGTCGGTCGTGTGCAAGTAATCCACACACTTAAATGTCTGTTAAAATCTACTAGCATCATATGATGTTCATTAAACCCGGTTATAGAGAGGTTCGTGTTGCCAGGTATAGAACTAACGATTGGCTGGTTATATTGTCAGTTATATCGTTATTCACTTAAAACAACTATTTGCCACTCACGTTTGACTGTGAGTATCTTGCTGAGATTGCACTGTCAGCTAGCTTGTTTCAAAAACAAGCAATGAACCGAAAATTTGTTTTTGTTACAGCTCATCCGTTGTACCTAATCTTTCCTGGCCAGTGGCTAAAACATCAATTCTAGGTATGGAACAGAGGGTTTGTTGATCACAACGCAAATGCCCTAACACTACAGGTTTCCCTAACTTAAGCGAGCTCTTATTAACCTCATTTTGGGTCGTGACTGTCATTTCCAGCCTATGAGTGTCGATTTTTAATCATTCTCCCTAGTTTTCCCATCGGAAGACAAATAGGTGAACACTTCTATACTGATCGCCACGGTAGCCACCAGTTCTTTGTTTGGGCTGCTAACAATTCAGATAAATATGCCGAACAAGACGGCATATTGACACATGTGTCCATTCCATGTGAATAGGTAATTACATGCTGTGTTCGGTTTATATTCCTGGGTCGAATGGCGCATGACGTGAGCGACTACAATCGCACTTTTTTCCATGCAAGTCTGGCGAATATACAATAATGGGTGGAATAAGGTAATCCAACTGAACACTGAGGCAGCTAATCAAAAATAACGATAATTTGCAAGAAATAATTATTACAGACTCAGCACCTGTAGTCATTGGTTATAAAAATGGCCAGAGACTACATGCAACATCCCTGTGCATAAATCGGTCTCGTAGTATTATTCATGACTGAGAAACCTGTAGTCTTCCTTATGTCTGCGCATACTCACCAATGAGCAGTGCATGAGTTACTTGACTGTTTGGTGCATGTAGATGTTCTGTAAGTTTCTATGAGCCGATCTGTGTAAACCGTACTAATTACGGCTGGACTAAACTGTATCCCCGGATTACCCGTCCTTAATGTGAACTAAGTAAGCAGTATACATCATTTGCAAAAGTCCTTTAACCTTTGGTCATAGATAGCTCTTTGCCACGTGACAGCAACTTGTCCTCATCAAGGTCAACTCTGAATTTGCAGTGCATCTGAGACTAAACAAATGGCACTGTAGTTGGGTATAAAAAGCCGGCCAGTTGTGGCTGCCGCATGAATCACATAATCCACCGAGAGCCAATGGAGAACGGATACTTGTCAGATGTTAGTTTGTTAACTTATAGGTTGTTAACCGCTGCTTCCTACTTCTCCAGGTACACAGATTGATTGCTTACGAATTATTGGACACTTCGGGTTTCCCCATCTGTGTGAAGCTGATTGAATCAATCTATGTGTCGGATTGCAACTGTTAATTACTGAACTTTTAGGACCCCACATCTAAGTACACTTTTTTCAGTCCGATAATCACTTGAATTTTCCTCTGGGCATCGTCCAAATCAGTGTGTTACATACGGCCGCACTAGTCAAATATTATGTGTGAAGAACCGATTACATCCGCCTATGAGCACTGGTCACGGCGCTCAACTGTCCATTAAATGTACGCCGTGAAGTCTAACGTGGTGGGCTGTCTACAAACCTGTTCGAACAGCACGAGTTACAGAGTGTGATGTCTACTTCGGAAGGAATGATTATGACAAACTGCAAACCTGTGTACCTTTTGGTAGCTACCATGCTGTGAATTTTATTGCAACTAGTAACAATTCACCCCGCTCAAACTTGTCACCACAAGTTAACTGTAGATTTGTATTATTCTGTAGCTAGGATCCAGAATGAAAAACATTCTGACCCCAGAAATATCGATGATCTCAGGTTATTCAAATGAAGGAAATATCTCTGGTTGTCCCAAAGTACAGCTCAGTAACATATACCCCTAGCAATCTTAAACCAGCATTTCAAATTTTGTAAATAATTATTACATATACTTGGTGTAGAGGCGATTCGTACAACAACGTGAAATTTACTTCACATACAACACTTGTACTGTCAAGCAAACAGACGCTCCAAGAAAGCCAGGGCGTTTCCACTAATAACATTATTTCTGTTCTCTTTATTTGTAACTCAAATTTCGACAGCACCGCAACATTCAGATGTTGTACTGACAGCTATTTCGCTTATAACTGCTCTTTTTCTACGAAACTGTGAAGTCACTTTTGGCATTTCGAAAAATAAATTGACAATAATCAGTCCTGCTGAATCCACAGGAATACAAATCGTGTGATTGCATTCTATTGACCCTGAAATTCAAAACGATTCTGCTAACTTTTGAACGTCTTTTTCGCATATTTTAGCCAACAGGAAGAGCATATCAGTCTGTATTTCCAGCCCAACAGCATCTTCCTCAAGTCTCTTCTCGTTCTTGATGGTTTTCGAAATGACACTGTTGTCAAGTTTTCGACCACGCTTGTGGACTCGTTGGGGTCCGAAGCTCTTCAGTTTCTCATGAGGCCGCTCGGTGTGTTCACACACAGAGGCCATGGGGAGAAGTGAGACCAATAGCTGAACGATTCCGTGCGAAGCCAAACTCTAATAGGGTATAAAAAACATTCCGTAGACGCAAACATTTTCAACGTGAAATTAAGAAAATAGCTCATGTTAACTTTAGCAGCGGCTGATGCTAATATAGATCTCATGATTGCTGGCTAATTTGTAAATACTGTTTGTCAGTTAGGTGATTATTACCTTCGATGGTGACCTCTATATGTGATGATTTTTCGGCTAAACCTTGTTTCCTGCTCGGGCGATACGAAAAGAGTGAAATAAACGATAATAAACAAAACCGAAACGTTAGATCTATACGTCAATACCGGAAACTAGGGACTGAGTTAATCCAGAATTAGCGGTTTCTTACTCGCAAGACTGACTTAGGGTTTACAGGCACTTTCATCAGAAGGATCGATTCAACTGACTTCAAAGGAATATTGTGTGGAATTTAGACCGGTTGTTCTCAGTGGCCAATAGTACACCGATGGCTAAACCCTCATGGAACGTTGGTAAGTGCCCGCCAAACTGCGGACCAAACTTAAATTACCCATGGATTTGTGTATTTCGGAAGAAGTTTTCACGTTAGCCAAATACGCAGGTGAAAGTCAATCAAACTTGACAATATCTCGGACCCGAATAACTGGATTAGTGCCTCTGCGTCGGAGCATCATATGCTATATCGGAACCTTGACGTTTGTACATCCATTCTGGTGACTCCAGGGTGTACGATAGAAATTTCAGCATTTAAAATCTGTAAACAGTCAGCAACATGTAGCTCGGTTAGCTAGATGCAGGAATTCCATGTTTGTGTACAAATAGCAAGAAATAGACGTAACCTTAGGTTGAAACAGTTCAAATGAAGCGTCGTGCGCACGGAAAAGAGCAACAGGGATTGAAACTGTGAATTTTCATTCACCCTAGTCTCGTGACATTCTCAACTACAAAACATGCCATGAACTGAACATAAGATTGTGAGCATAAGCTGTGCATTGACGGTTACGAAATCTCGGGGGATTAAAGATTTCAACTGGGTGAACAACAGTCCTAATCTCAGCTCCTCAGAAAATAAATGGGACTTAGTAGCTGGTAAACAGATTGGGAATAAAACAACGTTACGAGCAGGTTGTAATACTCTACGTTTGAATCACCTCGGGTGGCCTTCCTCAGGAGTGTTATACACGTAACAGCATTACAGATGTAGGATGATTCCAAAGTGTGCAACTCGACGGCCATGTCAGAGGTTGTTTTGAATCATTCGTGCGATAAGTTAAGCCCCAATGTATTACAAGACCTTGTAGCATGTATGCTAATCGATGTATCGAAAAACATGTCATACTAATCCACGCAGTTACTCCTCATACGTTAGTGCACAACCCAGTTTCGATTAAGGCCCCTTCAGGACCTTTCCCCTTACTGCTGTCTAAAACGATATGTTCGCTTGCTATAAAATTCAATCGTTTTCTAACTGATATTTGGGAAAGCAACACTGAAGGATGGCGTTTCTCTATAAACAACGATATACTGTTCGTTGTAACTGTTCACCTTCAAGCTGATATAAAATCCAGTTCGTATCGTGTCTGAAAGCACATACACCTGGCTACTTAACGCCATCAGTCGCCCACTATACATAGTAAATCTATGAAAACGACATATCACTTACCTCGTAGAAATTCTCAGCGTAGTTATGAAAAACAATGTGTAGCAAACAAGCTCGTTTTCACTTATCTATCATCAGGTTAAATACAACACAGTTATATCACACATTTCACGCGAGAATCGTTGGGGTAGTAAACGGGGGACGTGCAGTTAATGAGGTCAATCAGTTCAATGTCACACTGCAATCAAGTACCCACTTGAACAACGGCTCTTGACAGGCTAACCAGGTATGGGTTGGATAGGGCAGACTGAACAAAACGTTTGTGGGCGCACAGTGGTAGGTTATACATCGGGATCCCAATAGCCTCTGCTGTAGGCAGAATCCTACTCACCGCTTTCGACCGGATGGCCTTAACCCACTAGATTGGGCGGAATGCATTCTTTACGTTGACAGTGTGATTTGAATCCACCAGGTGTGATAGTATGGCGCTGCAGACAGACTTCGTTATACCACTGCTGAGCCAAGCTGGATAGTGTTCCCGGATCCGTTCCGCTAAGCGTCTAGTCGTGCGGCCAACTTAACTGGTCCCACAGGATACTTGGACTGATCAGTATATTTATTCCAATAGTTTCGTACCACTCGCCTGCAAAAGAAATCTGATCAACTGAATAACTGAAAACGAGCTTGTTCGTTACACGTTGTTTTTCATATATCACTTAGTTTAATCGTACGGATGATTACAATATGAGGGTTGGAAAGCACAATCACCGACGATTGGCCAAAGCTCAATGATAATCAGGAACTGTAACTCAGGCGTCCAAACAAAAGTTTTCAACTACACATTTATAACTGTTAATGAATGAACCGAGAAGTTAATTGGTTTCCCAAAGACAACGCGGATTGCGTATGTCCGAAGAAGAACATTGTCGAGGACCCATGTTGTGCGGACCGTCACTTTATTTGAGGTGAACTCGATAGAAATATCGAGAATTTGTTAATTTGTGAAGTCAGCTGTAGGAAGTGGAACTCATCTCATCTGTCTGGGGCTATGTTACAATAATCCTACCCCCGAAAATATCTCTCGCAGTATAAAGGATAGACACTTAAGGACGAGTCTGACTCTAACAGTGTCTAACACACTGGCTGGGGAAACTCTTCGTTGTCTGGGACTAGCATACGTGTTACAGCGTAACCGTTTCTACTGGCTATCAATGCCTGTTCTGATCTGTTCTATCATGTGTACAGTGTACGTCGATCACTAGGGGGCAACTCTATCAATTCGGCATGCATTAAAGATGTACTTACTGTGCCACTGTTAACAGGACCGAGTGTCTGTGCCCACCCCACCGGATTAAACTTTGTGGGCGATCGAGAGTTTCGTTTAGCTCGACAGTTGCTTCAACTGTGATACACTCTCTGGAGAGGTTAGTTGCAGAATAGTCCATGAACATGTGGCGTTTATGATACTCCATCGCTTGTGTTGTCGAAGTACCATCATCCTTTTAAATGAAAGACTCAGTGTACAACTCTGTAGCGAACAAAGCCCTTTACGTACACCAGGGAAACTTAGCCTATTGACGCAGTAGTTTAAAAACTGAAGGTTTTCTATTATGAATTTTGTCGTTGAATTTCGCTTGTGTAGTGAACGCATAGTATACAGGATGATGCTGATCGCCAGAATCATCTGGAACAAACAAACTCAACACAACGATAGGAATATTGTTTTCGGTACAGAGGTCTTATTGATTTGGATACATGTTGCACAAGCCAAATCACCGCCCAACCTACGTGTAACTTGCACGATACCTGGGTTAAGCTGGATTGAGTGGCTGGATGCTCAGTTTGTGACGTGTATTCAGAAGACGAATGGTGCATCGTACAGTTATGTGGAGCACTTTGGCTGGAACTCTACGGACAAAGATTATCAGTGGTCCAGATGCTTATGGGAAAACAGCGTAACTTAATCCACTTTAACATCACACCTAGTTTAACTGCCTTTATTGTTACGTGTTATTCCGCTTGTTCTGGCGATTAGGCCAGTGGCATTTTAAAAGAAAAAGAAGTATAGATCTAGCTGGATCGTGAGTTTGCAAACCCGCGGCTAAATCCACAGCAAGCAAAGATTGAGAGTCGGTTGTTTTCGTGCACATAGAACTGGCTGGTGACTGCTGATCAACGATACGTCGACATATTAGAAAATGTGGGAGTTGTGGACTTTCATCAAGACCTTAGACATACATGCGACAATGACGCTGTGACCTGTGTGGATAAGTGCTTTTCCATGAATAAAGCGCTTCCGCCATCGCCGAGTGTTACTCTCTAGCTGGTGAGTTAATGTGATTCTCAACCGCCTCGGTGTGTGAACTTTGGATTTCACTTCAATCGTCCTCTCTGTTCTACCAATGTAACTGTTTATGCGACTGCATAAAAATGGCTGCTATCTGATTGGGGTTGGAGGTAACCTAGTCATTTTTGACAGCAGCGCAAACTTTGCCAAATGGTACACATGTTTTGAAGCAGGCAGCAATCATCTTTCTAAAGATATTCAACAAACTGTCGTCTTTGAAGTGGAATATGGTTTGTGTTTGGTCTTCAGCAAAACGGGTTCAACCATTTCAAGGCAGGTATCGACCACCGGTCAAAGTATCACTATCGCATGTACATTTAAGGTCTTGGTGAAAGTTCACAACTCTCACATTCTCCAATGTATCGAAGTATCGTTGAACGGCGGTCACCGGCCGGTTCTATACGCACAATCCACTTGCCGTGGGTCCAGCAGTGAGCATAACTCACGACTGAGGTACCTTCGTACTTTTGGCCGTTTCAGTTAAGTTTTGGTGTTTTGGTTTCGTGCTAGTCACAAGTCCACGACTGACATTTGTGTGCGAAACGATTTCATATGGTAATATGTGCTTTCTGACTATTTTGTGCGAATGTTCCAAATCGGTTGAAACTGCTTGGTGCTCAAAAATAACAAGCTTGCAGTACCGCAAACTGTTTACACAGTGGATCCCTGCATTCTTGTGAGCATGATTGAATTGCAAAGACGATGAAGAACGGTCAAAGCGGATCCGCACTTACTTTCCAACCCGCCATTTTCGAGAAGATATACCAGACCTAAGAGATTTCCTCTTGTTAGAACTCGTCCGTATTGCGTATCTTAGCCAGGAATAAAGTTTACGCACGGTTCACACTTTCATAATGAAACGATCTTGGCCGCTGCCCCACTGATCTCACATTAGGCATGGCTTAATTGCTGTATACAAAAGTGCAGCCACGTTTGTTTTTGAACAGTATTCATATCCGCCTGAATAGTACTGTCCGCTAGTAGCATCAGGACCAAGTTTAACAGTGATTCGGATTCGTAGACCGTGCAACGATTGGAGAATGATCTATAGAAATCTCAGTACGTAACTGAGATGATAGCTGTATCAACAGATAACACTGAAGGGTAGACAGATAGCAAACTGACAAGTTGATTGGGTTATATTTCCGAAAGTATTCTGTTACCGATTAAGTTAAAGGGCAGATCCATCTTCGTGTTATGTAGACGAACATGTCTACGAGAACGCCTGCTGCATGCAAAAATATTTGCGGCAAGCTGACTAAGTATGGTATTGCGTGACTAAGCAGAAAATATTGATCTCATCCTTCTCCAATTGGTCTTTTGGTGTTGTTTTTTAAGTGAATGTCATACATCATTCAAAATTCTGCATACCAGCTTACTTCAATAAGACGTGCATCCGAACTTTCGACCAAATTCCGTAGTAATCGCAAGCAATACCTCATCTGGGCTCTCGTTGTCTTATATCCGCCTGTACTCTGGAAACTGTTACCGAATCCCACAAATGGATCTAGAGGCAGAATGAATATAGGAAGCGAATTAGTACAACTTTTCTGTAGTTGCCTAATCATACACCGAGTTCTCTCCAGTAATGACATTAACGTCTTAAAAACTAATAGTGACGCTGAACAGTCCGAGATTTTGATTGATATGACTGAACAATCTTGATTGACAACACCACTTGTGTCTAAATAGATTTTTCAGCCGGCCTCGAGGGCAGTGAACATTCAGCGTTTGCACAATCACACCTTCGGGAATAACGTTCTAAAGAATTCATGTTTAATTTCAATATACATTACTTTAAATGCATGTAGTGTTAAGTATGAAACAGCGATAAGGCCATATACGTGGATGCGGGAATACGGAGATTTAAAACCAGACCTAGCTGAGGATGTGGCTAAGCACTAAAAAAGAGCAGAATGAGGTGCAGGTTAACGATCGAACAAAAGTCTGGATATAACTAACTTTTATGCTTTGAAATTTTGAAGCGAAACAAGTCGTTTTACTGAAACGAGTAGCGCTCTCACGGTTGGAAAAGCACCCCGTGAATCAAGAAAGAAACTTCACATCTCCTGTCGGATTTCTAACAGAAGTTACAAGGAAACAGCGTAACCCAGGTTGGCTTATGCACTGGTTCATAAACCGGAATTTATGGCTATATGGAATCGAAAATGGCATTAAACTTGAAGCGCAAAACACGAGCCTTCTTTCTCTTCAGTAGCATATCGCTTTTATAAAGCTGTTGCATTAACGACTGGTTTACCATGACATATTTACTGCAGGTGTTGTCCAGACCTTCCAACTCCAGTAAAACTGACTATCTTCTGAAGCGTTTTTCCCAGGTGGAATTATTTCAAGGTTTATCTAAGTAGGAAGTATCAATCAAATATGACCGGTGTTCAGCGTGATGCCCGAGAATTTTGCCTACCTCGCTATAATTCAAGTGCTTCAATGAAACCGTCAAGCAGTATAATCAACCGGTTTAACTAGACGTTCCGCGTATAACTACGCTTATAAGGGGGTACTGTATGAAAGTCTCACAGGGAAACAATTTGCTTTATAAATAAACACTGTTCACATTTGGCTGATAAACCAAAACACTAGATTACAAAATGCCTCATAGTTCTTACTTATAAGCAGATACTTCAACGTGGTTGATATCGTCGTGGTGTAAACTCACCAAAGAATCAGTGGAAATTGTGAACATTATTTTTACGACATTATCCTGGCAAAAAATTAACATTATGGTATTTGTGCTCCTCATGTGTCAACTTTCCGGTCCTGTCAGTTCAAAACGTTATGTCGCCTTAATAAACCCAAAAGCAGGTCATCAGTGGATTCAGTCATTTATCGGAAACAAACGGATTTTCATGGTAAACTGTTTCGGGGTCAAACAAATCCGGGTTGCTCACCACTAAGGTAAATCAATATTGACTGCGTTTTACATGCAAAAAAACTGGTGGTCGTAATCCATGAAAATGGCTTCTACGAGCTTAGATGAATGCAGCTTTCTGTGAAACATTGTCTAATATTTTAGTTGCCTTATGTGGTTTCTTTGAAGGAGAATCGTTGTGTTTCTGAAGAGTGGTTATTTGGTATTCATTCACAGCTACCGACGAAAAAGTACATGCGGAAAACTATAAATTTAAATCTTCAAGAGTGAACCGCATTCCCTCAGTAGATGTGTACAGTGGAGTCTGACTGAATTGTATGCGGAGAGCAGGCTTGCAGAAGGGCCAGAAACCTACTGAGATAGTCCGGAACACAAGAGAGTAAATGAGGTTAACCATTATTCTCTCATGAAATTTGCCACTTCAACAAAGTATTTATAAATGATAGAAAGCGCATCAGATGTCAAGGGAGAGCATTATGTTCGAAAGTGTTCATGAGTGATCTTATCAACGGAGCAATATCTATCCGGAAGGTTTATGGAGGATTACAACACAAAGTGTGGTGGAATTTCCAAAGTAAGGTCGAAGCTTCGAACAATAAGGCAATCAGATTTTACTGCTTCTAAAATGATAGTCAGGAAAGATTATGCAAAATTAATTCTCAAGTAGTTCAAAACCCTCGTGAAAATGAAGAAAACCAGTTTTTTTCGATGGAGGGAGCTGTTTTTGATAAATTTTGGTGTAATTGAAGTAAGAAAAACTACTACTAACTTCACAATCTTCAGAAAGCAAGCTTTCCTGAACTGAAAACTACACGTTCAAAAGGGGGCTACCGCAATGAACTGCCTAATTGGCATTTTATATTTTAACCAATGCAATTCAGAAGTGACCATTTTTCTGGTTGAATTCAACCTAAATGCACAAGCAGACCATTAAGGATGTAGTTAACAAGTCTGTGTGGAATTTATAGGGCTTAAAATGGTAACAATGAAGCTACGTTTTCGGGTTCAAACCCCAACTATGCCAACAGCCCTGGTTAACAAGTGTTCATTAGTGCAACTGAACTCATAGTTTTCTATTTTAATCTTGCGGTCACTCTTTTCATTCTATGGCCATCGTTACGAGCCATCCTTCATTGATCTTAATTAATGGTTAAATTTTGATAGATTCTTATCGTTTGTGACTAACAACTGAAACTCATTAGGAACCCCTGGGACGATATCATCATCACACCAGGTTCAGTCTTCGTCGTGGACTGACTAACGGTTAAGCTCATACCTGACATAACTCCAGACAAACCTGTTTCGCCCATCTTACCCTGTAAAGTAGTCTCAAAAGTCGATTGGATAGTACAGAAACTCGAGAATCGGATTTCGAACCAACTTCCAGGTCTGCGACAAACTCTTCGCATATCCAGTATTCGCATAATAAACTGATGTGATATGGCCGAAATATATAAACAGACGGGAACGAAATAGTGGTCAAGTTGATAGTCAGCGCTTAACTAAAGATGGCCATAAACCAAATAACGAAAGTCGACGGCTACAAGCTTAAGGATGACAAAACAGTTTAGGTTAGACAAATTGAATTAAAAAACTATTGTGCTACCTACACTGAAGATGTTGTGGCGAAAAACTCGAAAATCTTTGGATGACTTTAGTACAACCGACTGTGGAGTTTCGATACCATAGTTAATATCATAGTCTGTTTTTTGGATACACTCTATAGTCTGCTTTCCGTTACGTACCGTCGCGTCACTTTAACACTCAACCGGCCCATGTCAGTGTCAAGGCCGCCTGTGTGCCCCACACTCGCGCAAAGGCTCAAAGAGTGTTCTGATTGGTTTGCGGCTTCAACAACCAACGGCTCACTCATCCATGTACTTTAAAATGACCCGATTGCATGTAAATGGGACAATACACGATGCGGTTCTACTGAGTCACGTGTTCTCACTGGCGTTGTTATTGTCCGTAAGGCATGTAGCGAAGGCGATCGGATACAGATACAACAGTCAGAAATGTAACTTGAACAAACTATCACTGTCCAAAGGAGAGAGCCTGTAATCAGTTCAGAGAATCGTTTTATAACCTAATAAAATGAGCCTTACCCACAAACGATTGTGACTGAACATTTATGCACAATGATTTGTACGTGCCTACATTGCGTTTATTATCACGCGAACCGGCTAAAAAAACTAATGACCTCTAAACAGCGATCAAAATATCAGTCTGTTGTCTTCCTCCAACAAAATCGGGTGCAAAGATGTGGACAGCACAATAAAATGTTAATGCAATTCACACTCTAGCCATCAAACCCCTTGGACATCTTTTTTTTTACTGATAACTCCGAGGGGAATGACAAAACGACATTGATCCCAGATCATACGGAGACAGGGAAACTATGGGTTCGCATACTAGTCCAGCCGTTTGATTTGTGTGAACGGGGACGAAACCACTTGTTGAGCAGTAGCATCATGAATCAAGGGTGGCTTAAACATTTCACGCCTATGTGGTCATAACCGCATCTCTCCTGACCGCTGAACAGTGAAATTCTATCAGAGAGTAGGTATTGTTTCAGACCAGTAATTGAGCATCATTATTACGACCGTTGTCAAAATTATCATTACCAATAGTAATTGTGATACTGGGGTGACATTCCGTTTGTGATGAAAAGAAAATCCATAGTTGAGTGTATTTGGCAAGGTATGCACACTGACCTGAATTCTGGCACCATAGCAACAACTGCATCAGACGTTCAGGGCCGTTGTACAACAGTATATCATCTAATAACGCTGGTCCCAACGTACAAAGTGTGTCAAGAACATGCAGCTGCAATTCTTCCAGAAAAGCCAAAGGCCACTGTCTCATTAATTCCAGACGAGTGTTTGCTGGGAGGTGATTGGTCTGTGAACCCTCGACAAGAATTGGTTCATTTGAGAAAACGTTTTCACCTTCCACTCCTTCTTCCTCCTCCTCCACTTGTTCTTCTTCAAGCACATGCTCAACCCCAGACTCTACCGTAAGATCTGTTTGTGATTCTTTCAGTCGATTTGCCTCGGTTTCGTTGTATGTTGCTGTTGGTAGTTTGGTTGCTGTGATTTCTGACGTGTCAACCAGAATGTCATCATCTGCTACAGTTTCACTTTGAGCTCCCTGTCCAGACTGCGAAAGGGTTTGGTCTTGTAGCAGAATAAATGGACAGACCCATTCAAGTAGCGTTTGTACTAAACGTGTTTCCTTCATCACCTGAAAATAAGGCAAAGACTATAATAGTCAAAACAGGAATGAACATTCCCAAATCAGTCAATAATGGTCTATCGCATTGGTAAGTAGAAATTAGAACACACTGATCAAAATCATTAAAAGATAAAGTTTAGTAAATACACGAATTTCTCGTCTCTTGGCTTGTTTTATCTCTTGAGATGGAAGCCACAAACTGACTGTGATCTGGTGGTCTGTGAAATATCGCCTGGACTACTGGTAAGTGGTAGGGGGCTTTGGTCCACATAGGTTGAACCTTACTCATCATGAATCACAGCATTCGCATTCACATAGACATATTCAGTTAGCCTCCTTCGAAACTAAGCGCTATGCTCGAAGTTTACTTGTGTCGGAACTAGCCATTAGTGCACATCTTTGGTAAAATCAGAATCCGAACTCCGGCCTCGCTTTCAACAGGCAACCGTGCTGATTGCTACATAACTGACTCCATACTAGGCACACGTGAATTTTGGCAGTAACGTTCAGATCTCCTGGTTGCCTCAAAAGGACTTACTATAACTGTCTTGTTACTTCTATACGATGATCCTGCAAATAAGACTGCCCATCGAACCGACCTCACAGGAAACATTAAACGGGCTAGGTGATGCTTTTAGTAGTGGTATGCCTTTAGAGATTATGGCTGGTATCATGTGAACGTTGTTTTCAACGGTACATTTTTCGCGTAGGTGCAGATTTTCCACCAGACCACTTTCGAAGAGAAACCGTAGACTTGACCATCACAAACATTGATTAGCTTGACTTTACATAACTATTACACGAACTTTTCATGAGCTGAAGTCAGTAAGTCTTGTGGCTAGCCTGCAAATTAGTGAGCGTTATATTACTCGTAAGTAGTCTGGCAGATTTGGTATGCTAGTAGAGACCTAACTCTGAAAACTTCGGGCCTCGGTTGAGTACAAGCCAGTAACAAAACTGCCTATCTAAATGCAGTAAACATTATACCAGTTTAGCTATAAAGACGCTGCAGTAGCTCGGAAATTTCACACTTGGACTCATTTACCCACCTATCAACTGTAGGTCAAGGTAGATTAAAGGCAGTCAGCGTAATCAGCCATTTTCTGTGGCCACCAATGAAGAGGTGCATAAGTGGTTTGGCCATACTCGGTCTCATCCGTCCCACTTACGGAAAGGTGTATATTTTAATTGTTGTTGTGTTTCCTTGCATTATCCACTGCATGACAAAATGTAAACGATGTGGACTGGAGTACAGCCTGAACTACTGCTTCAGACATACATTGTTCTCGCTTAGACCTGATGCACTTGAAGCTCATCACATCTGTTGCCGGAATTCAAAATAAGAGTTCTTCGCTATGCACAAATTGTGGAAACCAGTGTTTTCCAGTTACAACAGCATGCGTCAGTTTGCCTCAAAAATAACCGCTTATAGGTACCGTGATCCTTCTACGTAAGGACTTTCCTTATAGCAGACACCTTTGTATATGAAACATGACCCGGTTTCTTGAATTGCTCAATGTTCAAAATCACCATAACTCTTCCCCTACAACTGACATCTGGCCCACCCTTAGGTAATTGACATTACAGCGCAGTCACTCACACTGTGTCTTAGAACCTGGTACACTTGGAAACATGCACCCGGGTAATTGTGCTAATGCGACGCACCAGTCTATCCCGATTCTATACGCTGGAACCACACACCTGGTATGCAAAGTTGAGTTCGTCGATCATCTCTGTTCTGTAAATCACACTCATTATCTCCAAATGTATACATCACTTATGTCATCATCACAACGAACTATCGACTGTATGCAGGTTGGTTATATTACCATTGTTTCGCTTACAACCACACAAACTGAGTATCTCATGCTACGAGGCATCTATCAAACTACTCGGCTGGAGCAAGAAAGTAAGTGATGTTAGACTTGATGACATAAATCATGCTAGCAAAACGAACTTGAATACACGAAGTGGTTGACGGCATAAACCTTGAGGAATATATAACTATAAGTTCTGTGAGTGGTTGTCAGTGAAGCATGACAATAAAGATCGATGGAAAACGGAACTGTGTAGTCCATAGAAGGTATCGTATTCAGGTCAAACTTCCTATCCAAAATTGTGTGAAAAACTCTGCTTTCCTGTAAGTGAGTGAAAAATTTCCGTTTTTGACAGGTTGGTTGAGCAGACAATGACCAGTAGGCTTGAAAGTGGTCCAGACTCAACGGTGAACTTCTTGCAAGCTACTGAGTGTTGCTCGTAACCAACAGAGTTTATGTCAGAGGATGCATCATGCTTATCTTCCAAACCTGTAACGTTCTGGTATTCAGGAAGTATGTCAACCCACGTGCCTTACACTACCCTAGCTGTAACCTCCCACACCTCGGCTCGACTGTCTATAGTGAGGGGGCTCACCGGCCGAGACAACTGTAGTCATTCGGTAGGGCTTTTAAATTGGGCTACTTACAACAGATGTTTAGTACGTACTTTAATTGACAACTGACAAGACTGTGCTCCCTAGTTACAATAAACACGTCCGCATACTGGAAAATTTTGGGTTTCTGTGATGGAAATCTCAATTCACCGATTATCCAAACCCCGACACAACAGAAGATCTGACAGACGGCCAACCCAAATATCGCGTTAATGATACAACATCAGGTTTGGACGAACGGTCTTAGTGTTGTGCCTGCCGTTATTCGTCAATTCATCTGTTCCGTATTCCACCAATTAACATACAGTTTATAACGTTACATGTGCTAATGAGATCAGCCAATGACAGGCTGTGATTTCTATAATACTGTTGTGCATCAATAAATTCAGTGTCTCAATCCATGAATAACAATTGCTTACTGGTGCCAGTACCAGGTCTTCGCCTTATTATTTGCGTGGGAGGTTTCAATTCAAGTACGACTTCTAGGGTCATTCGAAGTCCCTAATTTCGAGCATCACAGATTGGCGTCGCGGAATGGAACTGCCTGCAATTGAACAATTAAATCTTCATGCCGGTGAGAGTGAAATCGAGGAATGGGTCGAACGATTTGAACTGTGGTGCAGCATTCGTCGTGATGTGAAGAAGGAAAACCAATCAGCTTTCTTCATTACCGCTGGTGGTCGTGAATTGTATTCGTTACTGAAGAACTTGGCTTATCCGAATGCCCCAGCCTCGTTGCCGTTCAACGAACTAAAAAACTGCTGTTAAAACACGTGCTCCCAGTCAATTTCCAGGCCACAGAACGGGCGAAGTTCAATTCATTAGTGCGTTCAACAAGCACGAGCTTCCGTGAGTTCATTCTACAATTGCAAAAACAAGCTGCCCGTTGTAACTTCGGTGACAAGCTGGAGGAGAATCTACGTGATCGATTGATTGCTGGCGTCAATGACACTGATCTTCAGCGTAGATTGCTGGTCAAACAAGATGTGACTTTCCAAGAGGCCCGAGACATCTGCGAGCAGAAGGATGACGTCAATGCCGCTACAGCTGATTCGAACGTGACATTATTTCAGAAGACCAAAGCGCATACTGCCACCCGAAGTCAACCAGTGAACAGGCCTTCTTATGCACCCATCATCAATCCCGGTTCAAAGAAATTTAACAAGTGTTTCTCGTGCGGTGAGTTACACTTACGATCATCTTGCCGATTTCGTAATGCTATATGCCATTCATGCGGTAAATCTGGTCATATTAAGAAAGTATGTAGAAGTCAGAAATGTCACCTGAGTCAAGTTAGAGAGACAAGTACTATAGAACCGTCCACTGCTGTTTATTCATTGCAAATGAAGTCTAGAGCTGAACAATTTATTCATAGATGCCTCAAGTTCAAGTCGGGATGTAAGTATGAATTCATTGTGGACACAGGAAGTAGCGAATCCATTATTTCCAAACCGCTACTAGATCGCATGGCCCCTGATGCTCAACTGAGACCAACAACGATGGAAATACGCGGAGTTACTGGTCATCGGTTAGCTCTGCTAGGTGAAGCTGATGTAATGATTGTAGGTAATGATAATGAGCTGATTCCACTGCGTTTCTTGGTGTCGGAAGGAAGTCCAGCTATTCTGGGATTAAAAGCTTTAAAACAGCTCAATTGTGCTCTTTCACTAAATACTAATTACAAAAATGGTCCAAGTGAAGAGTACCAAGCCCAGTTACGCAACCTGATAGTTCAGTGTTCACAACTTACAGGAGGGATGAAAGTAGAGCCAGCAAAACTGGAGGTGCAAGGAGACCCGGTTTTTCTAAAGCGCCGAATAATACCTTATGGAATGAGAGAACATGTGCATAATGCTCTCAACAGATTGAAGGAAGACGGCATAATCTCGCAGGTTAACTCATCAGCATGGGCCACACCAATCGTTGTGGTTATGAAAGAAGATGGAAAATCACCTAGGATATGTGGTGACTATAGATTAACGCTGAATCCAAGACTGAAAAAGTGCGCAGCAACAACTGAGGAGCCGGAGGATTTTATGAAAGCCCTGCACGGTAGCAAAGTGTTTTCTAAAATTGACCTGACAAACGCATACTTACAAATTCCATTGGAGTATGATTCTAAGGCGATCACTACGATTAACACCCCTTGGGGATTATTTCAGTACAATTTTTTACCGTTTGGATTACACGTATCAGCTGGGATATTCCAGGCTGCGATTGATGAAGTAATTGCCGATTTACCAGGAGTACGCGCGTATCAAGATGATGTAATCATATACGCCGACAGTGCAAAGGAGCATGATAAGAGGTTGCTTTCACTTCTGGAACGATTCAGAGATAAGAACATAGCCATAAAGCCTTCTAAGTGCGTGTTCCAAGTGCGAGAGCTGAGTTTTCTTGGTTTTACCATATGTGATAAAGGATACAGGCCGGACCCTGACCGGTACAAAGCCTTGGTTACCGTTACATCGCCAAGAGACCAAGATGAGCTGCGATCAATAATGGGATGTTTGCAGTATTATTCTCGTTTTATCCCAAACTTTTCGACGAAAGCACAACCATTATTTGCGGTTCAGTCAGCAGAAACATGGTCTTGGACTCAAAAGGACGAAATTCTTCTGCGAGAATTAATACGAGTTGTGATTAAAAGGCCGATGTTAGCCCCATTTACTATGTCTAAAGTTACTACGCTGATCACAGATGCATCCAATGTTGGCATTGGTGCTGTGTTGGAACAGGAGGGATATCCGATCATTTGCATATCACGTTTGTTGAATAAGGCTGAGCAAGGATATTCACAAACACAAAAGGAGGCGTTAGCAGTCTACTGGGCTGTCAGGAGGCTGCATAAATATTTGTTCGGTATTAGATTCAAGATTGTTACTGATCACCAAGCTCTACAGTATTTATTTGACCCCCACAAATCAATTGCCAAATCATCAGCGGCAATGATACAGCGATGGAGTCTAGTTCTAGCAGCGTACGACTATGAAATCGTTCATCGTCCTGGTAAACAGATTCCTCAGGCGGATTTTTTATCACGGTATTCCAGTTTTTCAGCCGCTGAAGCTTGTTTGCTTGCTTCGCCAGCTATTCCAATAAGCCGAGAGGACCTGATCAAGACAACTAAAAACTATTATGGCACGGTAATTACCGCGATGACCAAGGGTTGGTCGTCAAATATTAGGAAGAAACACCCAGTATTATTCCAGAACCGAGAGGAGTTGTCAATACAACCTGATGGTGTGCTGTGTCGGAGAGATCAATTGGTCATTCCACCACCGCTACGAAAGGCGGTATTAGACGACTTGCATAAAGGTCATCTGGGCGTGGAGAAAATGAAATCCCTGGCTCGACAGACGTGTTGGTGGCCGGAGATAAACTCGGATATCAAGAGCATTGCAATGAACTGCCACTCCTGCCTCCACAAAATAAAGACAAGGCCGAAGAATTGGACACCTTGGCCGGACAGCTACGTACCATGGCAACGGGTGCACGCAGACTATTGTGGACCACTTATCGGTAACTATCACATTCTGGTGTTAATTGATTCATACTCACGGTGGCCAGAAGTATTTATTACAACCTCACCTTCCACGGCATTTACCATGCAAGCATTTCGTAAATGTTTCAGTCGCGAAGGCATTCCGCAGGTGTTGGTGACAGACAACGGGTCACAATTTTGTTCCGCTGAAATGAAACAGTGGCTTGACAGCATCGGGTGTCGTCACTTGCGAACGGCGCCTCGACATCCATGTTCAAACGGGGCCGCGGAAAATCTGGTGAAAACGCTCAAAAGTGCCGTGAGTTCCACTAATCCTAAAACATTTGCTGAACTGGATGTGTTTCTCGATAACTTTCTGCTTCAGTACAGGAACGCAGCCCATTGCACAACGAAGGAGAGCCCAGCGGTGCTATTTAAATCAAGGCGACTAAGAGCATCACTTCAGTGTGTAGATTCAACGGATGTGATATATTTTCGGGGAAACGATTTGCGACCTGCCAAAGGATTGATCACTCGCCCGCTAGGCAGCACAATAGTAGAAATTACTGACCTGCACGATGCCACCGTTCATTGGGAACACACTGACCAAATCCAGTTTCGGAACACTGAAAAAGTGGTTATGGAGGAAGCAGAACGCCTTGCATTGGAAGAGTTCGGTGCCCTGAGAATATCGGAACGACTGGCAAATAAAAATGCGGAGGCTTCTAGAAAAGGGGGATGTTGTGATGGAAATCTCAATTCACCGATTATCCAAACCCCGACACAACAGAAGATCTGACAGACGGCCAACCCAAATATCGCGTTAATGATACAACATCAGGTTTGGACGAACGGTCTTAGTGTTGTGCCTGCCGTTATTCGTCAATTCATCTGTTCCGTATTCCACCAATTAACATACAGTTTATAACGTTACATGTGCTAATGAGATCAGCCAATGACAGGCTGTGATTTCTATAATACTGTTGTGCATCAATAAATTCAGTGTCTCAATCCATGAATAACAATTGCTTACTGGTGCCAGTACCAGGTCTTCGCCTTATTATTTGCGTGGGAGGTTTCAATTCAAGTACGACTTCTAGGGTCATTCGAAGTCCCTAATTCTAAGCATCACAGTTTCTCAATGCCATCCACCGTTTTATGAGGTTATATTTCAACACTTATTACAAGCGGAAGCGTTGTTCACATTCAACTTCCAACTTTCAGTTTATCTTTAAAGTGATCATTTGCTTCCGGCATCTTAGACTGACCTTGACTGCTGTCGGATTATGCACCAGCCAGACCAGTGCGGAACTGATCATCTTCTTCAGGTCAAAGTTTTCTGGGTTGGGGAGTAGTTTGAGGTTCTTAAATAGCGGGTTCACATGTTTACCTGAAATAAAATTGACATTATGAAGTGTAAAAATGTGTAACGTTCATGAAATAATAGAGAGTGAATAAACAGCTATTCAAGAGCGTACAGTCGAGTAAATCTAGCGTGCACAATATTGTAAGAAAATCTAAAACGTTAAATTATACACAGCAACTTGTAAACAATCGTTTAGTTGGCAGCCTTTAACTGCAGACACACAAGCTGTGTGTCGACACTACCAGAAGCCAGCGGTAATTTTCGCTATCGGTGAAGTCGATTTGCTTGAAGCTCTATAACGTCAACACTGTGATCCAAATGAATTAGGCAATACATCAACACCGAATCATATGGTCATCCCAAATAAGTTGGTTCTAATTACGGTGTGAAAAACAAGCGCGTTAAATATGTCTGTTCACATACTGGAGTCTTGGTGACTGAAGTTCTGCCTCTTGTTCCCTTTCATCCATCTTCTAGGCCAGTTTCAAATTTCTTACCGAAAAAGTTGTATACCGGTTAGACATCAGAACTATCGATGGCCGAATTGATACAGATAATCACAACAAATGAAATACTGAAGGCTTTAGTGTGAAAATTCACGTGGTTTTGTAGAAGCAGTCTTTGTTAATGTGAGCAGAGAAAATCCGTTTTAATTTTCGGAATAAGCAACAGGAAGTTCATTAAAAGTGGTGCTTGTCAATCTTTTCATACTGACGGAAAGAGGAAATGTTAAAAACATTTCAGTACTGCTGTTTTGTGAGCAGTATGTGGGTGAGATTCTCACTTGTGCGGTAGCCGCACCAAATTTAGTAGGAATGAAGTTGAACAGTTTGGGCGTCTGCTCGTAACGTTGTGTTATTCCCAATCTGTTTATCAAGGATATTCTCACGTTTGTTTGCTCTTCGCAAACAATCGATAAGATGGTGAAACAGCTGAACTTCTGTGAGCCATTTTTTCACGTTCATTTCAGGCTGTAGATCAATGAAAATGTCTGTGCTCCAAAGGCTAGCCTGGACAGGGCAGTACACTCACTTTACAAGCTACGCACCAATGGAGAACGGGCAAGCTTTGGTCCAAACATTGTTTACACGCGCCAGCCCTATTTGTTCATTGGGCTGTTTAGCCGATCACTTTTGATTGCTTACAAACAAGGGCGTTGAAAGTTATCAACAGGCACAGCCAGCAACGTGCGGCAATGGGAAAGGTTTCCATGACTGGATAGGAGATTCACATTGAACTACCATTCACAGGTGATATTTCTTCGCTTCGATTAGACGATCCTACAATGCGACCGAAGTCGTAGTCGACGATCGAAATTGGAGGCAACCGTTAACTTCAGTAAACGGAGAGCAACATACCGATGCTAGTTCATACAGTATTTATCGGTTTTTGTGTAGCTGCGTTGAGCTCTACGTCGGCAGTACTGATAGGTGGTTGAACTCCAAAGGGAAAGAATGTGTGTCAAAATGGGTCAGAATGTGATGACGCAATCCACTTCTTCCGTCCTGCAATCACAAAATGTCCGGATGCATCTATTGCCAGACACATGCAGGCAGCCAATCTTCAGATTAATCGACGTTCAGGATTACAATCTGCCAAGCTAATCCACGTTTTCTGTTTCGCTGAGGCCGTCGTGAGTAACCGCCTCAAGGTGGTATCATGCGCAAAAACATAATGATACGTAAGCGATAGACTCCCATGGACCTATTATCTCTGCGCCGTCCTTCAAACAATCTATTGTTTTAATTGTATATATTTTTACATACTCCTAGTTATTGGTACTCGGTACTGAATATACAATACGAAATACTAGTACCTACCAGTATCTGTCCTCTCACCGCTGTGTACACATTACTTACAAAAGTGAGACGGTCTGAATACGACAACCGTTTCACTTCGTTCTTAATAATACCAGTGGATACGCAAGCTTTCCTGATTAATGTACTCACCTTCCTGTCTGTTTGCTTAAGAAATTCTAACTGTGTTCACCTGTCCACAGGCATCGGCCAGTAGTAAGCTGCCTGAAAACATTCACAACAGATTATACCCCAGATGTGAAATCACTACTCTTATGCATGTACATAAACATGGACCGGCATATGAAACCTGGAAAAATGTCCACTAAAACGGTGATCAACAAATGAGTGCGAATGAGTACTTTTTCTGGGGTGGTGAACTCATACCAGCGTTTGTCGGCTTCCAGGATAGGCTTGGTGTAAACGGTCTTCCTGACCAAACTAGTGGTTCTAACTTTTGGGCTTACACTTCACAGCCTACATGGTAAGGACTTGAAGGCGTCAGCTGTAAATGGATCGGAATTTGACTAGATGTTGTTGGTGAGATACCTGATTTGATCGAAAAAGCCACGTAGACATTTAAAAAAAGTTTATAATCTAAATCCTCAGACTGGCATTGAATTTTCATTTGCAGGCACAGTTTCTAATACTTCTGTGAAGTTCTTTTCCACAACTTCCAGGCGTCACCAACAGTTATGGATGATGCATAAAAGTTGTATCAAATTGCTGTTGCCCTCGTAAATAGGGTGTCGTGGTGGTAACGTTCGAACAGTGAAAGCCGACCTGTTTAACTTTTAAGAAAACTTCAGTGTGTCACTAAGCTCACTGATTTAGCTGCTTAGGTTTTTACGAACTGGTCACATAGTGTAGTTGATAACTCACAGCTTCATCCATGCACGTTTTTCAGTCATTTATTTTGACTGAAGACAATGACAGATTGACCGGGTTGTGACAGAAATTGAATGAATGAGGACATGAATACAGCAGATCAGTGCGCCGTGAAAACCATTGTGTGAAGTGAACCCTAGCTTGACATTCTATCGATAACAACTACAAAGTCATTATTCCACGAGATATTTTATGTTCTTTTCTCTAAATGACTAGGTATTAAGTGTTGATTAAATATAGTGAAGGTAAGGCAGACGTTCAAGTGAATTTCAAAGAGATCAACACACATTCCATTAGTCATATTTCTGGAATGAAAATAAAAGCCGTTCATTTCCAGCGCACAGTATTTAAACTCACAGTACGTGGATATGGACGTTATGCAGAGGAAACCATTAAGGCGTGTGCTGGTCTGATTGTTATAGATGCCTCTCAGGGTGAAAAGTCAATATGTGATCTAAGCAGCAAATAGGTCTCGGTATACTGCTTTAGTTCATGTGCATGTTCAACTCACCGTTCTCAAGAGTGAACACCTGAATAATCTGTTTGACAATCCCAATTTCCGTCAAGGGAATGTGCAATGAGTCAGAAAATCGAGCAGCATTTTTAATTATCAGAGATATCACCGTCATGATATCGTTACGCAGATTGCGGCAGAATTTTGAATGGCTCTGGGCCAGCTGAAGGAAGAACGCATCTCTCAGCTGCAACAAACAATCCTTCGGGGGGAAAAGTAGTTGAAATTAGAGACAACAGATTCATGGTGTTCATCGTGATAATAAAATTTGGTAGTTCATTGAAAGAAATCCCTTAGGAAAGAAGGTAACTAATCGCGCACATGCTGTGGAAGTGAATACAACTCAAACGATGACCGAAAGTAACATAAACTGTAATTACTTCCTATGTCCGTTAATGTTAGCACTCACAGCACCTGACTAATACCATCAACTTGACACAAAGTGTTCGGCGCACACCTTAAGTGCGATTATACCTGAAGGTCAGTTTCTTTAATCTGCACTGATCTCATTTGAGATCTCTCAGACGGTGACTGACACACTGCTACCACTGGTTCAAAACCAATAAATTAGGAATTTAATCTGTGCTGCGCTATGTTCTGTTTAAAACTCTCTCCAAACGGAACGGAGTGACCTGAAAATTAAAGGCACGTTTAACTGTGAGTAGCCTTTAAATAATGAGGACGTGAAGTTTATCAGATACGTTGTGAATCACATCAGCTGTCATCGGTCGTAGTTCTACAATTATGCGGATGTGAGTTAAAACAATTCATTTTTAGAAACCTGAGATAGAAAACGAGAAGAGGCAAACCACTTGATACCATTNT
Source organism: Paragonimus westermani (assembly GCA_008508345.1). Taxonomy (NCBI): domain Eukaryota; kingdom Metazoa; phylum Platyhelminthes; class Trematoda; order Plagiorchiida; family Troglotrematidae; genus Paragonimus; species Paragonimus westermani. Next base: position 183,564 of record QNGE01000724.1, on the reverse strand, counting down.
TAATCTGTGCTGCGCTATGTTCTGTTTAAAACTCTCTCCAAACGGAACGGAGTGACCTGAAAATTAAAGGCACGTTTAACTGTGAGTAGCCTTTAAATAATGAGGACGTGAAGTTTATCAGATACGTTGTGAATCACATCAGCTGTCATCGGTCGTAGTTCTACAATTATGCGGATGTGAGTTAAAACAATTCATTTTTAGAAACCTGAGATAGAAAACGAGAAGAGGCAAACCACTTGATACCATTCGGATTATCATTCACACTTTACAGCAGACAAGTTAACCACCCAGAGAATACGTGTGGGTGGAAGAAACCAAAATTCAAACGTTGGCTTACTTATTCGTAGTCATATTCATGCTTACCTCATGCCCAACTTGTTTGGTCCATTCACTCATCGTTTCGCATGTATGGGGATGATCGGCAAGATTCCACAACGTCTCTACAGACCGTGACATCAATGGATTGTACACCGAAGGCTTGCACATGCTTAAACAAATAAGCCTCGGTGCACCAACAGAAATCAACCGCTTTGAACAAATCACTAAATAAAAACGTTAATGACGATCAAAAGAGTGTATCACTTGAGTTTCTGGTCAACTTTTGAAGTAGGTCAAGCAAAGAAAATCGGAGCTTTCGGAAGTCTTGTATTGTAGAGTAAAGCTGCGTATAGGAAAGTAAATCATAACGAGATCCTTACCATAAACACTGACTCGGCAATATCACTGGATTCTATAACTTTGCGAACGAACTCCAACGAGGTGTACCGTAAACCGGAATCTGGCATTCGTAACAGCACAAAGTATCCAACAACATTAAATTTATCAACCGAATTTATCTACCTGTGAACTATTTAATATTGTTTCAAAAACTACAGGAGAAAAAAGGCTTAAGAATTCTATTGAGTTCAACTCCACTCACAATAAATAACACAAATTGAATTCACATTAACTCTTTGGCCAGACTGTTCGAAAAGAAGCTATTTTTCAAAGGTTTGTGGTGAATATCCTCGTCACAACCAGAAGTTGACCTCCGACGGGGTTTTCATGAGGTAACTGTGTTGACCGGTGCACCATTATCTTCGTATTAGCCACGACTGAATTACCGCACCTAAACGCGCAGCCATCGTCGCTTGGGAGCATTACTCACATCCATCTGTCACTCGCCTGCAGATCAGATACAATAGCCGGCGTGCTAAATCCAACCAAGGACTCGATGATTGAGACCATTCTTTAGGTTGAAGTCAAGAAGAATTTTGAATTTGCTGGTCAAGCCTACTCTAAACAGAAATAACCTTTACGACCACTCAAGCGCAGGCTGGTATTTTTCAAATCGACTTACTCCACTTGTTGAAGTAGCCGGATGAGTTCGTTGCTCAACATGTTTCCAAACCGTAAGATCCTCTCACTCTTCAAGAATCCAAAGACTGTGTAATCAAGTTGTGAAGTTGTTGGCTGCTGTTTATCGGTTCATTTCCACACCCCTTACTTTATCAATTCATGTAGCTGAAAATTGGTACTAACTCCCTTGTCTGTAATCTAGCCACAAGAGGTGCACTTCATCGTAGTAGTGTGGAAAACTGCATCTCACCAACCTCAGATGGCCCAAAATGCACGTGAACTAAAATAACTCGTGTCGGAAATAAATTGTCGCCATTATTCATCAGTACTGACTGCTGACAAGTTGCTTTTAAGTGATCACTTCCAAATATGTTGTGGGCGTATCCAAAGTGATTGTACAGCTTTGACTTGTGAGATAACGCCAGTGTTCAGTTAAACATGCAAAGGTTTTCAGTTTAAACTGGACAGAACTCGGTTAACCTTAGATGAAATTTTGTAGGAGCACATCGTTGAGTCTCTGGGCCTGCACAAAACTCCATATTCGTCTCTAATATATTCGAAATTTTGTAGCTTCGGCCAAAAAGCAAGGTATAACCTGATTTTTCTGACATTGAATGAAACTGAGTTCCTTCATTCAGTCTTCCATGAGAGCAACAAAATCTGCTATGTAGATTACCAACATTTTCCACTTCCCATCATCAGCAATTTCCTGCATCACAACCGTTGAATTGCACACATTCCACTGTTGAGACAGAGAAAATACCTTCAATCCAATGAGTGAGGTAGCATTCACTTTTCCTGTTTGTCGGGTACGTCATCACTCAGTTTATATTAGCGGAACGAATAGGTGTTTTGTCAGCAAATGGTCGAACACCTAACCAAAAAGCTGATATAGTTAGCAATTTCAAAACTCTCACGTTCAAACGGACGGCGAACAAAAACCCAAGATCACTGACTGCACGAATCACCGTGACAACAGGTCATACCACAAATTCGATTTATTAGTTCAGTGAGCTACTATCCACCACCGACTCCGAAATACAGATCACTGGAGCATTCGATCAGATTAAATTGAAGTCGTACGTTGCGACACATCATCACCTTATTTACGTTCAGCTCTAGATGTAAAACGTGCAGATTGTGCGCAACAGACAGAGCAGACACTCAGTGAATAGACATGCAAACACACATTATGTCACCAACACCGCGGCAACGCGATGGGTTACCTCAGCCACTTTTTCACAAGCTACTCCAAACGACTTAACAGTACCTTGAGTGGAGCAAACGAGCCAAATTGGTAATCTCTTATCACAAGTTGTCTAATCTATTTTATGGGATGTCGAGCGGTCAGTTCACTGGTTTAAGGTCGTTATGTTGTTTAGCGATGCGTTCTCTCACTGGCCGCTGTAATTTTTCATCCGGTCTGATTGTGCAAGTTTCATTGCAGCTGCAAGCGTACTAGTAGACAATTTGGTAAACAGAATTATTGGAAAAACAATTTTCATGGTTTTGAACGGGTGACTCTTCTGTGACTTGACCCAAGTGTTATTGGAGAGCCACATACGTATGATATAGGGGCGAACTAAAAGTACAAACAGTTACATTCGCCGAGTGATCTTTGATTCGCAGAAATAAAACCGTTTCCTTTTGAGCCATTTCAGTTGATTGGTTGCATTTGTGCATCGTGTTATGAGCATCTGTGAAGTTTTTGAGAAATCCATTTGCCAACATCGTTTTTCATCAGTTCTTTTAGTGGTTTCATTTAATCATGGGTGTAAGGACGCCTGCCTGCATGAAACTGTGACGTGGTCAAGCCACGCCATATTCTCAAGTCTAGTGGAGAAGGTATTTACGAATGGTAAATCATTGTCTAATTTAGTTTCGTAAAACAACAATGGGCTCCGGTTACTAAAGTTGAAAAGTTTAGAAAAATTCTACAAACGGTCACTGTTGCTAAAAAACGGAAGATCAACATAACTCCTACAACGTATGGTTTTGACACCTGTTGTCTAATCAATCGATAATTTTCAACCCTATAATCTATCCTTAGCCACCCCATCTGTCTGTTTGTAAGCAAATCTTTCAACTATAAATTTGACGTCGTACTCTGCTCAGTTGGAAAATCTTGTCGCTTCGACCGATCATATTAAACATGAGAACTCGCTCCGTTGCTGTTATTCAACGAACAAACATAAGCGTACAACCAAAGAGTTGTCATTGCGAGCGAACAAACTTCACCCGGTTGAACTGACTAATGGATCAGTGCAATATTCCAAAGGTCAACCATCAAGATGACCTCACACTGTCGTTTGGCCTGGAACCGAATGAAACTCGAGCCAACAGTTTCAGCTATTGACGATTGAAACAATTACAACCGAGCTTCGTCAGGCGCCGCTGCGTGCAAAAGAACGTCTGTGCGATTTTTATGTTGACGTGACCTTTGATATGCGCACCGGTATTGATGACAATAAGACATGAATTCCTCAACTATAGGACAACAGGGATTCAATCACTTCCAGCAGTGGGCTAACGATAAACAAGGTGGTAATCGGCCACTGAGATGATTGTAAACCCTTTGATCGTGATTGCCAATCTATCAGTGTGTGCTACCTGTGGATATGTAAACAGATACCGAGAATGTCACGAACATATCCGTCACAAAAACCGTATTTCTGGGAAAGTTTTCAATAGCTACGGAGATGTCATCATACCCTACTTGTTAGGAAGCTTCATCTGTACAGGGGGTTCAGGGTTAGGCTTACAATAACAAACAAGTTTCTTGAAGTCCCGAAGATCTTTGCTCGTCGGACTATTCTACAAATGCGCTTAACATCTACTTGAGAGTGAGATGTGCCCCGATTTTTGCACCCTGAGACAAAGGACACAGAATCAACCGGGTTTTATTCTCTCACGGATAACGGAGCTTACCATATTCGTTCATAAAAGCAAACACAAACTGCATAATCTATTGTTTGAAAAGTGGGAACCATTCACAGAATACATAGTGACGATACCCAATGGTCAGGTAACTTTTCACACAACCTACAGAAATTCGAATCCATACCGAGCAATCCAAAAAGGTGCATCAATGGGAACGGTTGGTCCAAGTGACCACCGGCGAAGTGGTGGATAGTTGCTTCGGCCCAGCTGGGCCTCAGCAGCACCATGCACGCCGTAGAATATGACCTACTACTCGTAGATAGGCGGCAGGTTGTAATCCAAACAATCATTCACTAAGTTTAGGGGTTGCGGTCACCGGGGTTACAGTCCCGCTCTCTTTCGCTTAAAACTGAAACTGATCAGCTAACTTTTGTGGTTGGCTTGGATAAAAGCAAGCACTCACTACATTACCAGCTAGGGGGAGTAATTAACATAGACTGGTCCAGGGAACAGGTGTTTGGACTGCACCCTGCCAACTCATTCACGAGTAGTGGATTCTATTCTACAGCGTGCGTTGTGTTGATGACAATCAATTAGGTCGAAACAGCTGTCCACCATCTAACCAGTGGTCACTGGTACCCACTTTTTTAAAAGGAACATTTCTCAACTCCCGCTGCTGCCATGGTAGATGTTTGCTGGTTGGCAGGCCAAAACTCGATTGAGTGATTTTAGTCTATGAGCGTTAAGAAGCCTAAGAGCTATAGAAAATAGAGAACACTGTAACTGTTATAGTTTACTGCTCGTGTACGCCGGTCATTTTGTAATTACGAATTAGGTCTTAGAGAACTTACAGTGGAAGCAATTAGTTATCCAGTTGTAGCTACAAAAGCCTTTTACCGTTAACAGCGGATTCAAGTGTGCAATAAAAGAAGCCAGACCTGGTCAACTTTGTTCAATTCCCAAAAGTACCCAGTAGTACATACAAGCGTCAAATACGCCACAGTTTTTGGTAGGTATGGACACTAGTCTAATAACGGTTGCGCGAAAAGAGTGCACTTATTAGCATGTTGTGCGGAGCTTAATTAAACCCGGACGTCCAGATCGTTTTGTAATTAAATAACGAAAAATACTTCATTTATTCGCAGCGGAATTATTGGACTCCGTTTACTCGAAGTTCGGGAGACTTAGAAATACACTTGGATATGGAACAGCACTTACTCAATGTAAGGGATTCATTCTAATGTTTGCCGGAATCAATGACTGGAGACAGATGTGAAGACAAATGGAAAGTTCTGCAAATGGCAGGACGTAAATCTCAACCTGATTTTAAGAGCTATTTTTCAATTTTTAAGGCAGTGTCATTTGTTCAGACACCGAAAGACACTGATATTAAAAGACATAAGATTAGGTAAAATTATCCATCAGTTCCACATACAAGGTCGAGTTAACCCGAATCGAACGGTGCGAATCGAAATCGATATGGTAAGTTTTCTTGGACTGAACAAAGACTATCTCCAAAACACCTAAACAGACTGGTAACTTTGCGTGCTCAGGAAAGGAGTAGTGCAGATCTTTTTTCGACAAATGTCTTGGTCTGCTTTCATTACCATGTTGACCCAAACTCATTTGGGCTAACGGATTGATAATGCCGGAGTACTGTCGTACCACAGACACTGTTTTGACAAGCTGAAATTTCAAACCACTTCAGCAAGAACACAACGCAAGCATGACCGGGTTAACGGATTTGGTCTATAAGGGTGATAAATGCATTCCGCACAATTTACTTACTGATAACCTCTGATTCATGTCAGTGAGGCGTTGATTCCGTCCCCAACCAGAGAGTCAGAATTTATTGGCACAATCCACTCTTACGCGTAGGCTGTGAAACCATCTGGACCGCAACACAATGCGCAAATCTTCTAGCAACTGGTTCTACCTGCATATTGATTACTACGTGGTTCTGATTAGTCATACATAAAACAACTTTGTCCTGTTTAACAATATATATTTTCACGTTGAAAAAATTCCAGAACAATGACGCATACCTTGAACGGTGGACTACTGAACACAATCCCGTGCGTTTCACTGTTTAATGATCAATAGGAGAAGTTCAGAATAAACTAATTTTATAGACTGAAAACATCGACTTTTCACCGTATATATACATATATATGGTCGACGTATTCAAGTTAACTGACAGGGTACCTTACCTTCAGGCAACACAGGTAGTTTTTGAATTGGATCGTACAATTCGATTAAGGTTTCACAAATGCAAAGTTGAATTTCTTCATTATCGATTCGAAGCAAGTAGCCTGAAGATACATCAGATATCTATGTATAAAGACGCACATAGACTTACCTAATTGACAAACGCAATCTGTGCAAAACTGCACATACCTGTGTTCATCAGAGCTCAGTTCTTTTAAAAACGGCAATTTGCATAGTCCAATCAAACTCAGAAGGCTGGATTTATACACCTCCAGTGATGACGGAAGTCGTTCAGCACACAAATTCAACACTTGATACAGGGACACTAAATCGCGCAATTTCTTTAAAGTTACCAATTAAAGAAAATATTCAGTCGAGTAAATCATGATATTCCAACAGGATATACCTCATAATTTTACTTAGATTCTGATTAATCCTGTTGGGTTCAGATATGTCCACCACAGTTTTAATATTTTAAATAAACTATACTCAGTTTTGGTTGTCGATCATCTCTAGCAAATCGTTTTGCTTTAGTATAAATAAACAGCCAGAATCTCATACCACTTGGGTTTTATTACACCATATAGGTTTTTTGACAACAGGGAGCAAATCTTTTTGTGAATTATTCAATTTATCCCACCGAACACACTTCCATTAAACCTTAAAAAAGACCTACTATGCAGTATTTTTCTAACGCTATGACTCCCTAATTTCTATCATCACCAACTTTGTTGCGAGCCCACTAGACAATTAATACACACTGGGAAAAATGAAACCTACATCAGATTAGTAATTTTAGCGACCACCTGAGAAGATTTAAATAATATTTCTATTTTCGACAAATTTGGCGAAATTTCGTTTAACCGTCGTTCCAGAATTACGTTTTTGAAACTGTTGTTTAGCGGGACTCATACCAATAAGACGATGGTCTTTAAATTCTCTCTTATCGCGCAAATGTAATGCGTGCCAACAAATGGCACAACCTTTTTTCTCATAGAATATATCCATGGAGAATGTCAGCTGTCTTTAGTAAGAAATATTTCTTGCAACAAGTGGCGCCAGCCCATTTGTCTATTTTACCCGACCTGAATAAATAGATACGCAAACCTAAGGACCCATTTAAAACAGTGTCAGTGGCTTGTAATCGTTGCTGATAAATTCACAATGACGATGAAATTTTGAAAATTCCATGGTATACAGCCGAAAAAATTGATTTATGGTTTTTCGGTGGTTGACACAACTGAGAGATCGACTTGGAGACCGAGTACTAGTTATTACAAATGCATCCAACTCAATAGAAAACTGGTCCTGTTTTTATAGGCTCGATTGACACTTGTACGCTAAAACTCTTAATTGATACTGTGCTTCACGAATCTGCACCAAAGATTTCGGTTTTATGAACATATCAAACCAAGTGGTTATCTCTGGTTTATCGGGAGATTATATCATCTTCTGATGCTACCATGTGCTACATCAAATGCACTTTCTGGGTAAAATCAGAAAATGAAACGTTTGAAAATCCATACTCTTCGAATACTTTGTAACCAACCCCAAACGTCACGGCAAGGATTAACAAGGAGCTTGAGTGGTCAAACGAAAAGACGTAGGTGGATACACAAAAGAACTATCCAAAACGATAAGAAATACCATGAGATTATGTCTCGAAATATAACGACAATGTCGTATGGAAGAATTTCTAATACAGAACCTCAACTTATTTTACAACTACTTTACAAGCTAAACGGTGATAACGTTTCCATTCCACTCTATCAATTGCAATAACAACTGAAACTGAGAAAACAAATCAAGCTGCAATTACGCATATCTTGTTGGATGTTAATCTTTTATCATTCTTTTTGTTTTTATTCACATTTCTGTTGTATTCACCAACTTATGAATATTCTTCAAAACTAGTAAGGGCAGAGAGATCAATTATAAAACTTAACTCCCTTTATACCAGAGTTTGTTGTGACCTGCTAGTTGCAGGGATTTGGGTACACAGACACAATGTGACTTTCTCTCATTAGGATTGTGAATTGTTGACCGAATGACGTTAACTGCTATCACTGAATTGAATGCTGTGTTGCCAGGAAACTGTTCTGTTTTGTTACAAAATAACGCCCAACTGTAAATAACCGATAAACTAGCTAACCAGCAATTTTTGTAAATTAAGAACTACTTACCTACAATATACGCTACAAACTAATGTAACTCAAGCGCAATACAGAAATCGAAAGGAAGCTAAAGGTCCATTGTTCTGACTTCCGGAGTAACATGCAGGTTCAACATCAGACTACACAGATTTTTTTTGAAGTGAAAGACATTTTGATACTACGTGCCAACAATATTAGCTAATAGGTAATATTATCTACATAAGATATTACGGTGCCACTGCCATTCGATGACGGTAGTTGAAAAGCCACCGAATGATATGTTAACTTGCCTAAACGGAGAACGAATATGACGCAATTTATTCAAGATTCAAGGCCCACGATAAACATGAATTTGGCTTAAACTTTAGAAGGTGAGTTTCCCCTTCATACAGGGTTGAAAACTTTTCTCTCAACGTCAAGTCGACTATCTAATGAATGTAGAAAGTAAATGCACAGTCATGCCGTTTTATTGATTTGCAACTCTTCTTGTTGTGTGTGAACTTCAGAGATTCCTTTGGGTATCACTACAAGATCGACTGACATTCTCATCATAATACTTTTTGCTTGTTGAGCTTAGCGTTTGTTCAAGCTTAGCTAGAAACTAAGGAAGTAGAATTTTGCAATTTCCACTCAATATGACCTGAAGCGGAAGAAGTATTATGCAGTGTTTTAAACGTGTGGCGAGACATTTGTCTGTTTACTGATGCTAACCGGTTGCTAATATTTGACGATACCCATCTATTCAGGTGCATTTTGTTGTGGAACAGTTTCAGCGATCTCTGACCGAACAAAATTATATGTAGGAATTCTTAATCAAAGTTCACGTGAGTGCATTTACATTTCAACTTACATAACTCATGCGGCCTTCTCTGACCACTCACAGCAGATTGAAGCAAGAGAATAGCAACTTTTATCAAGCTTAACGAAACCAATTTAGAAGCTTTTCCTGGGAAGGTCTAGTACTTCCGAAAAGCAAATTATTCGCAGCTCTGTAACTAAATTATCACTTCAAATCGCTTAACCGTACATCTTGATCGAATCGATAAAGTTCCGTATTGCAGCTCTATATCCTATTAAGTAAATATAACCTGTGTATTTTGGCCTACGTATTTTTGTTTTGCCTTTATGAGGGATGTCGACGAAAACCTCCCTGCATGTGTCTTCAGCTGTCGAATTCCTTTACCCTGAGTACAATTTTAAGATTAATCTATCACTGCTCGATTTTATTTTGATAATATGGTGGACGGGAGTGGTATTTCTAGAGATGTACTCCAAAAGAATACATATATTAAAAATATTGCTGTCAGCAAACACAGAAATGGTTTAAACAAGTATATGCTTGAGTACTTCAGACATCACGCTGTGCACTTCGGGTTGAAGGTGTGTTGTTCGGCTACTTTTTTAATAAACCAGGTTTAAACAGTCATGACGACCGCAAATACACAGCTAGGTTTTATTTAAAAAAGAATTTCTCAAGAGGGTGAACAAAGTTAAACAGTTTGTTTGGGCACTCAGGAAACACAAACATTTTGTTAACATAATCTCAACTAAGACGGATAACGTTTTCTGGGAAAACTGCTTTCGTCTGCACGAGTTAGGAAGTAACATAACTACACATAAGCTACTAACTTTTTCAAAAAACTTCCAAATTAACCTAGAAAATAAAACAACTACACTGGTATCCAAGTCTGCTGATAACTAATGATCGTTCACAAATTCTTGAAGACCTCGATAGTACTCTTATGATCACTGCGGAATATACATGCCGTCAAATTTTTGTCAGTTTGCGCCAGATCCTCAATAACATATTTGGCTCTAAACATTTTACATAACAGGAAGTAAATGGAATAGTACTTCATTATTTCGTGCTCTTCACTGGTAGCTGCAGTTAATAACTAGTGGTTATTTAGTTCGCAGGATTTCAGAGCGCGTTTGCCGTCACTTATGAGGAAAGCCGTTTGAAGGAGCAGTTGCATTTTTGTCGACAAATACCGCAGTTTCTTGTACCAATCTTAGCCACAACCAAGACTGCAAAATGTTGGTAATAAATTTCAACGCAACGTCCGTTCACGTTAAATTGGAGTGCTTAGTTACCAAAATATAGATGCCTACCAATATACTCTAAATTTGAAGCTGAAGCGTGAAATTCGCAGAATAAAAGTTGTACGAGAGCTATGAGAGAACAAACAGAACCAAACATTTCATAGGCAGTTCTGTATTTAAGAATTGGGATTGGTAAATGTGCACGACAGGAACAGACGGCTTTATGCAGAAGGACAGAAGATCGCCAAGGTCACAGCCAGTTTGTCGAACATGCTTTAGAAAAACAGCACTTATACTGAGCTCTTAGAATTACGGAAGAAAACGACACACGTACGAACGGCAAGAATAACTGGTTGAGCACTTTGATGTTGCAAACACCCAGGCCTATTGGTTAGTACACTAAGTCATCTTGATGCGTGAGTTGAGGTTTTTTGCTCGATGCCCACTTTCACGTTTTGAAGACAAAGCGTATTTTGCGAAAATAGAACCCTTTTTTGTTCCACAACAACTTCCGGTACATTTCGTGCTCAGTCAAATGCTGACTTAAGTTTTATGGTTTCATCCAATCAACTTAATTCAGTCATTTACATAAACAGTATTTCTGTGTCAACTACAAAGAGTTTGTCGGAGAAAGCACTTTGACAAAATAATGATGCCTCAACGATGGACGGCAACACCACATTTTCTTGTTGTTCACTACGGAAATGAACAACTCCTCCAGCACAGACCGTCCAAATATGTGAAATTTCTACTGTCCAAAGTGTTACCCCGCTGGCGCCAAACTGGTTTTCCCATACGAATCAATGTTTAAGAGCGACTTTTATTTTACATGCATACTTCTAACGTCTTGTAAAACTCCGGTGGGAGTAATCTCTGAAATAACGATACAACAAAACCAATGTCCTTCTGAACGGACAACTATTGAGCAAAAGCTTCGTCTCGTGTACCTCTGAAGTTTTGGAATTTGAGACAGACCTAGTTAGAGAAGGGTGAGTCACACTATGTTCGAAATATAACCATACCTACAAGTTACCTACTCAAACGGTTTTCATTCACTAATACTTGGGGAATTCGCGCATGTGGTATCAACAGCCGAGTTTTGACGGGTTACTTTTCCCCATAACCGTGTTCTCCATGTACGAAGATGAAGCTGAAAGCTGCCAGCTGGCCCTTGGACATAAAANGTCCTAAAGTAGGCACGTGTGGGTCTTGACAAGGTGGTTACCTTAAACGTGGTCTATCAGACATTGAGGCTCGAGGATCAGAAATCACTGCTTCGCGAAGCGGCCTGAACTTTCTTCAAGCCGTTCTTCATGTCTTTGACCTAGTATATCATCCAGGCACCATATACCGCAGTCAGAAGCTGACTGCAGCCAAACGGTGCACGAACCCTGCATCTACGACTCATCAAGGCGATGCGCAATCAGCATCTGACCTAGTCCAATATTCACAAGTCAACCACTCTGGCAGCTCTGATTTCATTAGCCATTTATCGGACATCTTTCCAACGGTGTAGCTCTTACAGTCGTAAGCAGCACGGTGAACACTTCGGATTAAAAGTCCATACGGCTCGAACCACTGACGCTTGCCACAACGCCATTCCTCGATAGGTTATTTCCGCACGAGATCAGACATTCTCAACGTTCAGGTTCGACCCAGAAACAACTTCTGTCGCTCATTCACGCGAGTGCAGTTTTGGCCACGGCGCATTTCAGCCGGCATCAGACCCTGCAACGTCGTAAGCACTACCTAACGCAGTTACTGCAAAGAGAACACGACTAGCGATAATTTCCTCATTGCACGGTCACTCCTGATTGTTCATAGGCACACAGACACCCTCGATCTCCAACGTTAATTCCATTTTGCAACACCGTGCCAAGCTTTTTTAAGCCATATAAGATTGTTTGCGCACGTTTGCAAGGAATAATTCACCTTGTTTGTGCGAACCATGGATATCTCTAGGTCAACAGCATTTCACACTGAGCGGTTGCGCGGATAACACTAACAGCGCCAAACCTACGCTAACGGCTTCATTTCAGTCCACCTGGCATCCACTCACACGACCTGCCTGAGGATACCTGTCAGTTTAAACACCACGTGCTATTCCTTGGCATGGTTCTGGACCAGGTCTATTCGCTTACTAGTCTTATTCTTTTTTGAGTCTATCAACTGTAGAGATGATAACAAAGAAGAAGGGAACCAAAGGCAGTGACACTCGAAGTTGTAGTGTCCATGAAACTCCGACTGTGAAATTATTTAGTCCACCGGATACGTTGACACGGTGAGTTATCTATTTTCCGTCTGTCATGTGGGTACTTCACCGTGTTTTCTCTCACTTCCAGACGATCCGGGTATGGTGCGTGGAGAAACAACTCATATCGACCTATCGTACAGCACTGGACAAACCTACCCCCCTTTCCTCTCGAGAATTTTTAGGGTTGGGCAGCCCGCTGCGATAGACAAGAAACGCACCGAAGACTAAATAACACAAATAATTAAACCATAGCAGCGCAGCAAATGTTTTGGACCGACCCTCCTCCACCCCCGAACTTTGACACTCCCTATCACGTGCAATCATTCTTTGCGTGTATCACCTTGTAACTGTGATCATTCCAAAAAAACGTGATATGTGATTTTCCCTCCCTCGCTGCAATAACGAAGGCCTGTGTAATACTTACTAGCCTTCTGGGGGAGAGCTATGTAGCGACTATAATAAATGATATTTTGATAGTCGCATTCATCTGTACATTTTCTATGATTTTGATTTTGTACCTACTTTTGTTTTAGTCAAGCTACACAATTTGTAACATCCGTCCCGGGGCTAACACACAACTCGCTCCGTGCCTCGCTAGCTTGACGCGCCTCTCTGTACTCTCTATTTTCCAGGGTCGGTAATAATATACGAAGTCAACGCGCTGAGACTTGGCTTTTCACTGTCGATCGATTGTCGATAGTGCTAACTGACAGGGTTGTATTTTGTTGGATCAGTTCCAACAATTGGTGAGCCCGAAAATTTCGAACGTTCCGCTACAGTCGTCTCTTGCGTCTTGGTGAGTTCGTTCCTTTGCGTACTTGCATGTATACTGTCTTTATTGACGTACACGTAATCAGTTGTTTTTCTCTGTTCGTGTATACGTCCGGCATGTAAGCATTTATATATTTCCTCAATTCAGCTTAATTAGTTGTTATTGATATCTGAACCGCGTAAGCACTGCCCTCTGTCCGAAGTACTACCTAAGCACGTTGACAGCCTCCGCTTCGGCACTAATGTTCTAGCGGTCCCTCAGTTCCTTGAAAATGACTCTCTCTGGTTTGATTACTTACAAGCAGAATTTTTCAACAACGGAATTTCGTCTGATCAAACAGGGTTCTGCCAGTGGTTAGGTTTCCGAGCGAAGTTACCTCACAACTTCACGATGTTATAGTGAACCAACCGTATAGCTCAAGTACGAGACCTTTTATAAAAAAAGGAGCAGTTGTTAACCGAAAAGACCCGAGTACAGAAAATTTTCCACGACCTCAAGCTAGTTGACAAACGCCCTACAACGCCGCTAGCGCAAACGCAACAAATCATCGGCAACTCTCACACAGACGTAGCCCTCCGTTGCACGTTCACAAACTCTTGCCGAGACAGCAAACATGGCTGATCAAGTAATGGAGCCTTTTCAGCAACTAGATTGCTTGAATGTACCACAATCTACTAAACGTTCTAAAGTAGGCGCATGTGGGTCCCGACAAGGTGGTCTATCAGACATTGAGGCTCTAGGAGCAGAAATCGCTGCTTCGCGACGCGGCTTGAACTTTCTTCAAGCCGTTCTCTATGTCTTTGACCTAGTATATCATCCAGGCACCATATACCGCAGTCAAAAGCTGACTGCAGCCAAACGGTGCACAAACCCTGCATCTACGCCTCATCAAGGCGACGCACACCCAGCATCTGACCTAGTTTGATATTCACGGGTCAACCAATCTGGCAGCTCTGGTTTCATTGGCCATCTATCGGACATCTTTCCAACGGTGTAGCTCTTACAGTCGTAAGCAGCACGGTAAACACCTCGGATTAAACGTCCTCACGGCTCGAACCACTAACGCTTGCCACAACACCATTCCTCGGTAGGTTATTCCCGCACGAGATCAGGAATTCTTAACATTCAGGACCGACCCAGAGAACACCTCTGTCGCTCATTCACGCGAGTGCAGTTTCGGCCATGGCACATTTCAGCCGGCATCGGACCCTGCAACGTCGTAAGCACTACCTAACGCAGGTACTGCAAGGGAAACACGACTAGCATTAATGTCCTCACTGCACGGTCACTCCTGTTTGTTCATCGACACACAGACACCCTCGATCTCTATCGCTCATTTGTTTTTGCAACACCTTGTCAGAAGCTTTGTTAAGCCATATGAGATTGTTTGCGCACGTTTGCAAGGAATAATCCATCTTGTCTGTGCAAACCATGGATATCTCTAGGCCAACAGCATTTCACACTGAGCGGTTGCGCGGATAACACTAACGCTATCTGCTTCATTTCAGTTCACCTGGCATCCACTCGCACGACCTGCCTGAGGATACCTGTCAGTTTAAACACCACGTACTATTCCTTGGCATGGTTCTGGACCAGGTCTATTCGCCTACTAATCTTTTTCTTTTTTGAGTCTATCAACTGTAGACAGGATAACAAAGAAGAAGGGAACCAAAGGCAGTGACACTCGAAGTTGTAGTGTCCACGAAACTCCGACTGTGAAATTATTTAGTCCACCGGATACGTTTACACGGTGAGTTATCCTTTTCCGCCTGTCCTGCGGGTACTTCACCTTGTTTTCTCTCTTCCAGACGATTCGGATATGGTGCGTGGAGAGACAACTCCCATAGACCTATCGTACAGCACTGGACAAACCTACCCCCCTTTTCTCTCAAGAGTTTTTAGGGTTGGGCAGCCCGCTGCGATAGACAAGAAACGCACCGAAGACTAAATAACACAAATAATTAAACCATAGCAGCGCAGCAAATGTTTTGGACCGACCCTCCTCCACCCCCGAACTTTGACACTCCCTATCACGTGCAATCATTCTTTGCGTGTATCACCTTGTAACTGTGATCATTCTAAAAAAACGTGATATGTGATTTTCCCTCCCTCGCTGCAATAACGAAGGCCTGTGTAATACTTACTAGCCTTCTGGGGGAGAGCTATGTAGCGACTATAATAAATGATATTTTGATAGTCGCATTCACCTGTACATTTTCTATGATTTTGGTTTTGTACCTACTTTTGTTTCAGTCAAGCTACCCATTTTTGTAACATCCGGCCCGGGGCTAAAATAACAACTCGCTCCGTGCCTCGCTAGCTTGACGTGTCTCTCTGTACTCTCTATTTTCCAGGGGTCGGAAATGATACACGAAGTCAACGCGCTGAGACTTGGCTTTTCACTGCCGATCGATTGTCGATAGTGCTAACTTACAGGGTTCTATTATGTTGGATCAGTTCCAACACGTGTTTCTTCAAGTCAACTGTGAAGCGTTTGCTGGTAGGTGTTGTAAATGGAGTCAACCCTGCCTGAAAAATCCATTTATGATGGAATGGAATTAGTTTTTGTGAACTAAGGCATAAAAAATTATCTTCAGCACATGTGGTTCTACCGTACACTTGAGATTTTTCTTCGTGAACCTTCTATCTAAAAGCGAATAAGAGACGTTTATCGCAGCCATATCAACCAAGCTAAGATGAAAATATGCTCACTTTCCTTGCGTCAGTTACATAATGAGGTTCTGATGAGTTGAAATTCAGGCCCATTGCTTTGATAGTGGATGGGCATCTGTGAGCTCTATGAACAATATTTTGAATCCTGGCGACAGTAGCCGGCGCGAACTGGCAATCCGATTTGAACTGGGTCCATCGACGGAAGCAGTCTACCTTTGATTTTCAATTCTCTTCACGAAGTTACGACCATAGTCACAAATCAATTACATGCGAACCCCAGGCTGCAAACGATACTTATATATAAGGGCGGATATATCCTCTCGGCCACGAGTTCTGTAAGCATCGCGTTGAAAGACAATGCTCTTACACCACCGCTGCTCCGTACTGCGAAGGGTAGCCTGTTGGAACTGATCCAACAAAATAGAACCCTGTAAGTTAGCACTATCGACAATCGATCGGCAGTGAAAAGCCAAGTCTCAGCGCGTTGACTTCGTGTATCATTTCCGACCCCTGGAAAATAGAGAGTACAGAGAGACACGTCAAGCTAGCGAGGCACGGAGCGAGTTGTTATTTTAGCCCCGGGCCGGATGTTACAAAAATGGGTAGCTTGACTGAAACAAAAGTAGGTACAAAACCAAAATCATAGAAAATGTACAGATGAATGCGAATATCGAAATCTCATTTTTTTTATATTCGCTATAGAGACTATAATAAATGAGATTTTGATAGCCGCGGCTTGTATACAAGCCGCGGCTACTCGCGGTTCGATTAGATGAATAAATACGGGATTTCTCGTTCAGACTGTCTTAATCTGGTGAGTCCAAGCATAGCAAATATAATAAATAATATTTTGATAGTCGTATTCATCTGTACATTTTCGGTTATTTTGATTTCGCACCTGCTTGAGCAGGTTACAAAATGGGTTGTTTGACTAAAACAGAATTCTGTTTTAGTCAAACAACCCATTTTGTAACATCCGGCTCAGGACTAAAAACACAACTCGCTCCGTGCCTCGCTCGCTTTACCTATCTCTCTGTACACTCGATTTTCCATGCTCGGTAATAATTATTACCGTGTAATAATACACGGGGTCAACGCGCTAAGTTCTGACTAATAATAGTCAGAACTAAGCGCTGAACTTAGGCTGAATTCAGCCTTCGAGTTCTATGTTGGAGAGAAGTATCAGGACATCACAATAACTGACATCTTAGCTAATAATGTGATAATCTGTATTATCACATTATTGATCACAATATTATTTTCAAGAGTTAACTAACTCATTAAAAACTGTGGATGCAAAACTTTTTCTATTCACGTAGTAGTTTCACTAAAGTGTGTAATATTTAGAGACAAGCGTCCAGTCAAATGCCTTGCCCCCTCCAAAGGACAGCAACTATCAGAAATAACAGAGGATACGAATCCGTAGGAATTAAGCACGACCAACTTCGAAAGTAGAATCTGGTGTCGTTCGAACATAAAACTCTATATAAATTGAAAGAAAAGAGTCAACGTGACGTGAATTGAGCGAACAGTGTGAGGATCTGATATTAGTTTGATGGCTTTCTCGAACAACAATTCAGTATCGAAATTCTGCGAATTATTTGGTGACGATTATTCAAAAATACCTCGACATCATTCTTCGCTCCCTTCGCTTGTAATGTTGGCAAAGTGCTTCGATTTTTTTGTAGACCATCCGGTTCCTTCAACTTAACAGACATTATAAGAGTTATTTCATCATTTGGGATATTTATTTCAGCGGCGAGTCGTTTCCATCGGCTTAAACAAAGCTCAAGCTCACAGAAAGTCGGCATAAACAGAATTGTGCGTAACTCCGATCCCAGAATGCGGTACTGAAACTTCTAGAGGGTAACGCGCTTCAAATTGTTTAACTGCCCAGTTTTGTTTTGCAGCTTGCAAAATTTAAGTACATGTGTGCTTTGTTGTATCAAGTGATTAAACACACTCCCACATAATGTACACACCGTGAACGATTATGAAAAACAACACGGGTATGATAACTTAGAAATCAATCCCGCCTTCGTATCGAATTTGACTGTTATTTGTGATTAACTGAAACACAGTGGATTGTGTTCATACAATTTTTTACCATTGGGTGGGTTGATTGCCCGTACCTTAATTGTCCCGATTCAATAGATGTGCTAGCTGAGCTCCCTGAGCTTTGTGCTTCCATGAAGCCTCAGATCCCCGGAATAGGTTAATAGTGCCTTAGTACTTCTGTTTCGATTCTGAGATTTCCATAGTGTATATAGTTCTGTTCTGCACTGATGGGAGTAAGGGTGGCGGACTGGTCAACACTGCATGTCTACACTCACCGCTGAGCCTTCCTTTATAAGTAAACAGTACTTGTTGTGATACAGACTAGACAACTCTGGTCGTTGAAAAGTTCGGGTGCTCCGTTTGTCCACATCTGATAATAAGATGAGCGCCGACTGCACCCTTGTAATGAGTGATGTCACTTTGCCAGGAGTCTGCTTTTTGACTCCCTCTCTGACGCAGGGCCTCCAGCTTTTCCAGCCGCGCGATTGTTCACGTATTTGGAACGTCGGTTTTTCACGAAGCTTGCTCATCTTTCTACTGAGTTAAGCACTGACCACAACCTGTCGCGCCTGGGCGACATATTCCACACAAGGAGTTGACGAATGAATGGTTGCTTCAGCCTTCTGGGTGAGTGCTCACGTAAATATTTTAGTCGACTTCACCTGCAGCACTAGCCTAGGAGATTAGTGAATGTACAAACTTTCACGAAGTGAATGCGGGAAAATGTCTCTTGGGTTCGTCCTATTTTCGGAAGTGATGACACTGGTACCATGGTACTGGTCGAGCTGCCGGTACTCACGGTATTTCGCATAAAGCTCTGAGTAAAGGGACTAATCGATTTGCTGGCCGACTTAACGCACTGTGTACGCAGCTACCATCCACGGAGCACTGCCCAGTAGCTCGAAACCCACCAACACTATGGCAATTTTAGCTTCCAGAATGATCGTCTCTACACCATAATGTACCACTTTTTCGGCCGTCCATTCATAAAAGCATGACCACAATCAACTATTGTTGTCTTCATACACTGGTGCTGTTGGTCTGTTAGCCACCAGTCAGGTGGGCCTTACACGATTTGCACAATTGGACATGATGTAACTGGCACAACACTGTTCCACATCAGCCATATGGTTAACATGTGCATTGCTATGTATGGAAATACTTGTGGCAGAATGAAGCAACACTGTCCGTACTTTCTTATCTGCCACTTCCATCGTTTAGAGGCTAACATTGGGCCACAACTACTTCTCCATCAGCTTTTCGTTCCACAGAATCAATTACTACGGCACCAAATTCGTTTTCCAGAGTGGCAGACATAATGCTCTGAGTGGTTGTCAGCCAATCGTCTTGCTATAGAGCATAACAAAATCTTCAAAAACTGCTACAGGAATCACTTTATGGTTAACTTTTCTCTCCGAACATCTTACGAAAAATACGAGACGGCTTTCTCAGGGGTCATTTGTATTCCGCAAACATGCTGATAGCTCTTGGTTAATGGGCTAAGGCAGATGATCAGGACAATAGCACTGATATCGCAAATGACGACTTTGCCGGTGTGTACGACCTCGTGGACCTTGCTGTAAGACCGTTCATCATGAAGCACACGACGGTTTTCTACAACTACCGGATTCACATGTTGTTACCCCTTTGTATAATGTGCGCGTAAACGGTACACTCTTCATCTGCGGGTCTAGCTTTACCGTGGTACATCAAGCTCAACTTCTTGATCCGTTTATTTTTTATTAATTCCTGGCTATTATTGAACGCTGGCGATGTTAAAAGTTGGTCATGCGTTGCCATTCTTATCCTACAAAACGGTCATAACATCTTGTGAAGCTGACCCTGAGTGAACCAATTTGACTTTAATGTTGGTATCCGTGGTTTTACGTACTTGCAGCTCTCTAAATACTATACATTGCTGTGCTCACTGTGCGGACGATCCCTGCCTGGAATAAATTGGGATTCTATTTTTCGTGCACATTTTCGAACCCTTTTAACGCTGATTCGAATGTGGAACACCGTAACAATACTCAGGTGTTGCGCGGGTAGTTTCGTCTTCATTGTTCTCAAGGTTTGCAGTGACTTTGTTTGTCTACACTTCAAAAGTAAATTTATGTCCTGGTTCACCCATTCAAAAAATGGTAAATTGCTCCGAGAAACTGTGTAACTTCTCACCACCGGGGAAGTTAACAGCCTGAAAACTAGGCTTTATGTGGAATCACAGGTATCCTTGAGCGATTACCGTTGAGAACGCAGTCGGCTTCACGACAGTTTGTTCTTTACGTTCTTTACAGCGAAGTCCCTTTTTCATCCACGTTAACTAATTTTCAAGGGAGAAGATAGTACCGTACTTCACGGCCCAATGTGACATACTTCAACGTAATTATTGCTTTTTCTCGTTGTCGGCAAGGTTGGTAGTGATTCACCTGACCATGTTGTTTTCGCTGACTGTTCTTAAGTACTTAAGGTTTGCTTAGGTCAACATTTGTCACTTTAGCCCAGGTACTGCGCATTTTCCCCGTTCCAACTTTCCGGTAATAATGTTGGGATTCTGCGCACTGAGATGAGAAATTCTGGAACGCCCCATCTTCCTCCCTCCACCGCTCAACCGGTGAGCTTTAATCCTCCTGATCCATTGTGAAAACTATACCCAACAGACAAATATGCTGGCCTGTTGAGGTTCCGACGTAGTAAAACAATCAAGAATTCAAAATTTCTAAAACACAAATCATAGCTGTTACCATGAACCTTGGGAGAAAATAGATGTGCATGCTTCCCTACTTACCATTTCGCCGGACGTTTCAAGCAATTGGGGATTCAACAGCCGGCGAGTACATTTTCCACTGTAGTGCCGTGGACCGCTGTCAGTGTACTGACGATGTGAGCGAGTCGGTGTGGTAGCAGTCCTTAACGATCTGAACTTCGTCAATCATAGGGATAGCGTACGGTATACTTCTGGCACATGAGTAGGATTTTCTTGGATGCGAGGGGATATATGTCTACACTCATTGTGAGAACGTTAATGGATAACTTTTGGAAGGAACTAACACCAAAGACGGAGAGTAGCAGCCAGGCCACTGGCATTCTAGGAGAGTTATAACAGGCACACCACAAGATACAGACTTCAAAGTACGCATGAATCCGCTTTGCAGGAGGGAAGATGTGAGAGGAATCACCCCCCTTCAAATGAATGAAACCTTGCTATAGATGAACGGCCGGAAAAAGATCGCGTAGGCACCGTGAACTACCACGAGAATTCCTTGTCAATTAGCTGATAATAACAATCAGCGCTACTCACTGTACTAATGTGGCTTTGCACCCAGGCATAATACTTCCCTAGCAGACACGTGAATCAGCTTAAAGAGTCCGTTGTGACAATATGCTCTGAAGGAGTAGTTTGTAGACGGGGCCTCACGAGTTAGAATGATTTGTCCTTTAACACATTCCATCGCGTTGACTGAAAAGCATTGAACATCTAACCCACAAGGTAATTTCGGTCGCCGACCTCCATCCGGCAAACGCAAGAAGGGTCTGAGTTAGGCAGAAGGTTATGAGGTCTCTTGATATCGTTTCGGCCAGTGCTCAATTTTGTTTCCAAGTTAAAACCCAGAACCTCATAAAGGTCTACAGCCGTCGACGTCCTGGCTTTTGACTGCCGTGATCCGCAAATTTTCTTACCTGCGTCTTATGTCTGCACAATAAGATTGCACGGAACTTACTTAATCAGAACGAAAGATTCAAGTTCCTACTGCAATCTGACAGATAATGAGGAACAAAATATCTCGGCACTCGTTCAATTGACGCCTCAGTACATCCAGGCTTGGGGCTTCTACAGCGTCTGCAGGGAATTTATTTTATTAACTAGATATCTGGCTGTCGAAACAGACAAAAAAAACGGGCGATCAAACTCAAACATTTTTCTTGACGTTGACTCTGCACTGCTTGAAATTTTAGTCCAGTGCAATACTTTTTATAGCCGCACGGTGTGATTTTACACAGCTCAGTGAACGTTTCCTTAGCCCAGCTTCATTCAGCCAAGAGCGAACTCAGTGGTCACGTAACGTTTCGTTAGCTTCGACCCACCACTCTCCAAACCATGTATCTGATAGGTGTTTAGTCTTTTTAGCACTGTGGTGCTCTTGATATTTGATGCTTAATCTCAGTAACAGTACCCTAAGGGACGGCGAACCACGGCTGGTATAACAGGAAGAACCTGAGTTAGCCAAAGGTGATCTCATTCGACGAAGCGCTGGCTATGTCGTAATCGCAGCCACAATGTATTAGACGAGCGGGTTAACTCACTATCTGTTTGAAATTGGAAGCCATTTCTTGGCCATTTCGCTAACAGTCTGATTACCCACCGCTGAGTTTACCAAGACGCCCAAGTGTCAACTGGATATAGTTAGATATGATACGACTTTTTTGGACGTTTGGCGTTAGGCTTAACCCTAGTATAGACTTTCGACATCTGAAACTTTGTTCCCACAAGAGGTTCAAGTTAGTCTCAGCAGGCACACTCTGCCAAACAAATATATGGACACCCATTTGTAGCGCAGCAATTTCAATGCAGATGACCGCAGATCATAGACACCACAATCATGTGTTCACATTTCACACGGTAGAATTTGCAACTTATGCGACTTCCGGTTCTCAGAAACCGCAATTTCCAACGACACATTGAAATCTTAGCAGCCGCACGTTCTTCGGATCTGACAGTAGGAGGAATTACTGATATGACAGATTTTCTGCAATATGAGGGAGGGTTTATGACCTTTCTGAAAATAAAGCAGTATAGAACAATTATCGTTGTTGATAGTTCAGTAGCTACCCAAAAACCGCCACACTTGCAGAATGCGCGTGTGATTTTGTATATAATTGTTACCACGTAATACACCGAAATTACTCCTACAGTGAATTTTCATGGGTAAAACCGGGTTGTTCGATGCCCATCTTGTGTCCCCATCTTGTCTCGTAGGAAGTTTTCAATGGCTACCGCATAAGAATGAAAAGTTTCGGCGCATCGATGAGGAGAACCATTTGGCCCGTATATTTCCAGGCGGCAGAAGTTAGGAACTTTTGTTAGTGGTTTCACAACACCGCCTTGCCTAACGCGTTGTCGTCGTCAGATAAAACAGTTAAATCTTCTATGGTCAAAACTTACGCTGACTCTTCCAATATGGAACATCGAGAAAGTGCAACAGAAGTTACAGCAGGTGACAAAAATGCCGGTCAAAAGAACCATTTAGCTGCTGAATTATGTGGAGACAGTGGGGAAATGTTTGCGGCCACAAAAACTGTCTCTGAAGCAGATTGACAAGATAAATCAAGTCCAGCCGCATCGCGGTTCAAGGTCATCTCTCCAGTTTGGGTTCAGCTGTCGAGCACCTTATTAGATTCATCTTTCTGTATTTTAGCAATATAAATGAGAAAGGCGCACGTTAACGGATTAACCAAGTCCAGTCAATAAACTGCTACCAATCAGACGGTCGACTCATGAGATTCAAGCTCACCTTTATCCTTTTATAAAGACCTGGCTTAAAAATACCAGTTACATTGGAAGCACAATAAGTCCTGCCTTGTTCACAGCAGCCTTTGGACGGGGTTATTCATTGCAGTTCATCATGAAGGAGTTCCGCTGACGATGCTGGTTTTGTAAATCACAAGGCCTGTTAAGATTGCAGCGTTTCCATCTTCTACGTACTATGAGCAAATCCGATGCACCCGTGATAATCTGGTCATCAGTGTCCACCGAGACTGAGAGACTGGATGCCCTACTTCCTCATTGATTTTCATATGGTGGAAAACGTAAACATTTGTCAGCTCCTAGAAGCGGCACCCACCTGGCAGTTCCTTCGCAAGTCCGGCCTAACCATCACAAAAGAGATGTACCCAGTAGTAGAGTACTCATAGAACCAACGAGCGGTCCCAGTACCCGGTTGACGCTGAACTTCAGTCCATTTGTATCAGTGTTTAGAAAGCCTAATAAAAAGCCCATCTATTTAGTCCACCTTGAAAGGAACTAGTGTCATGCAGTTGTACACTTTTTTCAAGAAAAATCTAAGGAGTTGCCCAATTTTATTCAAATTTCAGAGTGAAACGACTGAAAGAAATTTCCTCAGTGCTAGGACGGAAACGGTTTGAATTGAGGACTTATTCAATATGGGAATCCCCGTCTTGAAGGAGAATACCAAAACCTCCTTGTGGATATTAAACCCATTTCTAAGCGCGCGATGTATGTGAAGTCCAGCCAGGGAACCTGAGCAGTCAGTGATCACAATATCAACCACTTCGCGTTTGGCTTAGAGGCTGGTAAAAGTTCGATAATTACACGTCACCAGTAAATCACTTTCATCAACTAGGATACAGTCGCCAGTCTGCATAGTTCTTGGGGGTGCCACACGACTTTTCTGACCTCTGACCCTCATGCCGCAACCGAAGTGTTCGGTGAATTCTTTGGCGCTTCCTGTTTATCTTAACCTCAAATGATCAAAACACGGCAATGTGTGTTGAGAAAGCAGAGTTCTGACTCTATAAAAGCAAGGCAAACCAAAAAGCCTTAATTGACAATACATATAGTGCAAGTGCACTGTATGTTCAATGCGATTGGGTAAAAAACCAAAATGCTTCCTCCAAATGAAGGAAAACTTACGGTTAACAGCAAAAAAGGGAGCTCACAGTTGGTGCGATTGATGAGACGCAGTAGTAACCCTACAGGATGAAGCTTGTTGATCATACTGTTACACTTGGTGACGTCTTTATCCCGTATTACGCTGCCCTCCTCAACGCTGAAGAAAATGTTTTTCCCTCACCTCTTTCTGTGCACGCAAGTGGATCCGTAAACTCTGCTATTTTGTATGCTGTAAGCACGTCCACGTTTAGATACTGCCAAGCTCTCTCATCATCGTGCCCCCGATGATATTCATCATGTTGCTCACAAACACGAAGAGAAGACACTCCCCCACTTTTCTTAAGACCTACACGCCTTTAACATCTGGCTATCTTCCTCCTCACTTGAAAATTTTAATATTTAAACCATGTTATAAAAGTGTTTCGAGACAAGACGTGATCATTTACCGGCACGCAGAACAAAGTTCAATTTATTTCAGGGTGTCAGATAGAATCCCGAAATGTCACGAAGTGGAACTAATAATATATACGTATATTTCTCAACGCATATTTAAGACGCACTCTGGATTATGCGAGATCCAGTGCAGGTAATTACAGGCGATGCGAGACGATAAGTAATTTATCGGTAATACAAACGACACATCATCCATCGAAAGGGATGTGATCGAAAAGACATACGGGGCAGGAAAAATAATAGTTCGTCCGCACCACGGACTCAGTCCAAAAATTGTGGCGTTTTGTGTGTGTCGATGTCTCGAATTGTCCAAGGTCATGCTGTGGGAAGCGTTCGAATGCGTTTTCGGGGTGTTTCAACATTATGTGGCACAGTTATCGGTGGAACAGTGTTGAGACAAGTCGGCTTTGGCAAGAGAGGACGGGAGATTTTGAAATCCGGAGAGCAACTGTGCAGACTGCAGCGCAAGTCCTCGCCGATTGCCAAAACCCGTCGAAAAGTTGAAAACTTCTTGAACTCTTTGATCTATGCGAGGTTCCATGCGTCCATTCTCCAAGGAAGATTTCTATTAACAACGGAAGTTCACGGGCTTATCAAGAAAAACGCAATTCCATGCAGTAAATGAGGGAATGTGGAGTGGTCACTTTTATCATGACGACTAACGTGTATGCAACAATTTTTTTACAAAGACTGTGCGACATCAATATTTTGCGTTGGCCAATAAAACATATGAATCTGTCAACAATTTGCTTGGAGTCTACTAGGGCAGCCGGAATATTGAGTCGACAACCTGAAAGGCCTCAAGAAATGTGCCGGTTTTATGTGTAGCTGATATGAAGTCACTCCACCGGATTCATTGATGAACGCCAATTTTATGTTTTCTGGTAATCTGGGTAATGCGTGCACATGAATGAACACATAAATAAAATGATGTTGATTTCGTAATGTTTTCGTTAGCATGAAACAGACCAGATGCTAGATGAGCGTGTGAGTAAATGACACAACGTTTTAATCAGGCTGTTTCCGAGGGTAGTTAGATAGGGCGCGGGTATTTATGTTATGCGAAGCTGAAGGTCGAATGATTTCCACACCGCACTCAGAACCGTCTTCAGGGGTTAAACAGAGTCTGAAGATAGACACTATATTCGATAGCTGTCCAAGCCCTTTTGAAACGCTGACCGTTGTTACTGGCCCTGACTTCATTTGGAATTTTTTCCCAAATATATTGTTGGTTCACAATACGGAATTTGACGCGCATCTACATCCAAGACGGCATCGTTGTTGAATTGGAGCCCTTATTTCATAGACCATATGAAGAGCTGTGTGGTAAGTGGACGGTAAACGCTGTGGTGAGTGCGGCTAAAGGTGTAAGTTTAAACATAAATGTAAGGTTCAGCTTATGGTCTTCTCAACAAAAGTGGACCAACATAAACTTCGTGACAATATTCTCTACAAGCAAACCAAGAAGAATCGCCTAATACGCTTTTGGCAAATGATCGTTGAATATTTTCTAATACAAGCCTATCAGACTTGCGCAGATGACAGTGAATGAATGTGCAATACTCAAGTTGAAGTCGGTCACATTTTGTCGACAGTCAGCTTTGCAGTTGGTAGACCCAACGTCTTTTTGATAAAGCCTACTGTTCTTTTGGCCTTTGCCACCTGAAAACATACTTGTTTGGAGAAATTGAAGGGGTTTGAATGCTGTACTCTCAGACCTTGAACAGAAGTGGCCGTATCAACACCATAACCGTCCAGTGAGACAAAAACATTGGGTAATTTACAGCCATAATTGACCGTGTTCAGTTTGTTCTTTAAGGACGTCATCGACCAGGTTTTGCGTTACTGCTGCAACGAGACTAGACGTTGAACATCTGTCGGGCAGAAAGCGATGTTACTGGACCAGCGGAAAGTTGGAAACTTTTTTGATATCGCCAACAAACAGAAAGTGTTTACAATGCATGATATCATCGCGTACATCAATTATACGCATGAAAAAATCAAGGGTCCCAGAATACTGCTTCGAATCTCCCCACTGGTCACCGGTTTTGATGTTGAGCAGTGCTATCCTATTTTGGATGTTTGGGTGTGGCCCTCAGAATATGACAAAAGCCATCTTTGCAATGGGTGTTGTGTGCAAGAGAAGCCATTTTGTTCGAGAGGCGCTTCTGGGGCAAAGGATCAAAGACATTTTGCATATCTGAGTGTATGATAAATACCGCATTTAATGCGTCAACGGACACCAACATGCAGTTTGAGAATTCCAGCTGAGAGATTCCATAATTGCCTTTACTAAGAAAACAGTGCTGTGGTAGGTTTGTTAGAATTTCGTGACCTCAAAAATTCGACAGTGTACATCCTCCAACCTTTCAAACCTTCTTGGAAAGATCGATGTGTAGTTGATGGTACGGTAGTTATTAACGTCCTGTCTTGGACCACGTTTATGACGAGGCACGATAGGGAAGTCGCTGGATAAACGTGATGGAGTGGACAAACTAAGCAGAAGAATGGATTATTCTTAACTCCTTGCTTGGTGACCCTTAGTGGGATACCATCAGGTCCGGGATGGATTGAGGGTTTAGTAAGGGCCGATTGTGAGCAAATACTTTGGAAATCGAACAGAACATTATTAAAAATTCGTCAGTTTTCAACGGAGTGTTAACAGGTAATAAGGTGTGTTCCTTGCTAAACGATGCAGTAAAATATAAGCTGATGACTCCATATATTGCAACAGGGTCGTCAACAACCGTTATGTCTTTGGGTGTACTGACTTTCATAGTGGGGTCCCACATGGAATTTTACCGTCTCAGCTGCATTGCTTTCATACTTTTCTGCTTGCACCGGAGCGTCAGTTTCCCTTCGCCTATATAACACAATTCCGACTAACATTCCATGTGTTCAAACAATTTGCTCATTTACATCAACAGGGATAAATCTAGTTTTAGTCTGTACCTCGACTCAAGCATTTCAAATCAGTCAGTCTCTTCCGTAGTGAGGATCCCTTCTTGTACAGAAGAATCGACACGTTTCGACTTTATGGGGGCTAGAACGTCAATACAAAATGCTAGATATGCGATAAAATCTTCGGCCTCTATGTTTGAGCCCCGTGTGAAAAAGAAGGTATTCCAATTCAAGAATCTTAGTAGGGGGAAGAGGGCATTTTGGGCAATAGATTTGATCGGATGGTAGAGTACAACTGTCGGCTTGGCAGCCATAATGAAATCAAACTGACATTCGACGACAATGTGCTCGCTTCCTGGAAAGTGTCAGAGAACGGATATCTCTACAGACAAGATGTCTGTGGTGAACACGAGATCTGGTGGGCGTTAGAACAAGTTGGACCCAACCACTCTCTGTATCACCTGATGACCTTTTTGAGTTCGATCCGAGAAAGAGTTAGCCGTCAGATTCGTTGTACGCGAATAACCACCTCGCTATCCAAGACTCCTCGAAAGCAGCCTGCTTGTAACGGTTTGTTATATGGTTCACTCACACGATCATTTAGCATTTGGCTCACTGCGTGTTCACTAAACCGTTTGCAATCGAAAATTATTTTACTGACGTGAATTTATTCATGTATATGCATTGCCCAAATTGTTAGGAAATGTGAATTCGGCGCCTAATAATAAGTCCATCAGAACAACGTCATGTGAGCTTTATTCATCACACGCACATTTCATGCAGCTCTTCAAACCGTCGACTCAATTCTCCATCTGCCCGGATGAATCCCGAGTGCATAGCAAAATGTTACAACAAACAGCGGATGAAGTTACGTATTCCAATAATCATCACAGAAATAATATCGTATGAGTTGTTTGTCAAAAATTTCGCATAAACATTATTTGTCATAGTAAATATGATAACCCCACATTTTCTCATCCAACGTGTGAAATTACATTATTTTTCTGATCCCCTAAATATCCATTGGACAAGGAAATTTTGATGAGTTCGAGCAATCGACAAAATCCTGCGTCGGACTCAGCCCAATCTTTCCCTGGACCTCTGGACTTTCCGTCCAGCCTCCTCAAAGCCGACCTATCTTGACATTTCCAGGGAGCCAATTTTATCCCTTAATAGCAAAACACTCCAAAGATGCGTTTGGAGGTTCTCCCCGGAGTGACCTTGGACTATTTGAAAAATTGTCCATCCCACAAACTTGTAAAAAGTAAACTAGTGTAACACCTCATATTTTTGGACTAAATCTGTTAAGCGAGCGAACTATACTCTTCTCTGTCGCGTGAGTCAAAGTTTCATAAACTACAGACATTTGCCTTTTGATGACGTCCTTCTTGACGGCAGGCTTCACGTTCGTGCCGCTGTTTAATTATTCGTTTTGGTGTCGTTTATTAATTTCTGCAGTGATCGCGCATAACCCATGTAGGATGAAACTTAATTCTCCTGCACTAGGCCAACGGAACATGTATCAAGGCATACCCCATCAGATCCACATATCATGCGTCATTCGCCAACAAGTGGCGGTCAAATTTTGATTGCCCAAAAGAAACTTCTTCACAGGCAACGCATTTATACCGTCACAAAAACGTGCCATCGATAATTTCTACCTCGGCGATAAATCAAGTACAAACCGGTTAAAGGTCGGCCAAAACGAAAGCTTTTAATCCTCGTGATCCTTTCTGTCATGGAATCCAATGACTCTTGGATTTTTGAGCAATACCGAGGAAATAAAACCCGATATTCAATGATTAATCATTTTGTTGCCGTCAAACAGCAGATTTTATTTCATACAGAAAATTTCCATCCTCACTGAACCGAAGTACTCTAAAAAAATTAGCGAACTTGTATGTTTATAAAAACGAATAATTCTCACCGTATACAATTTTTCGGTGTACAGGGCACCAATGGAGCACGTCAGCGGGGAAATTTGGGTCGAACTCAATGTTGCCCGCACGACTATTAACTTGCCAGAGTTGCAGCACGAACCTCTCTTGAATCATAACCAAAGGTTAGAAGTTATTCCTAGAGTAGTGAACGATCTGAAAATGTAAAAGGAATTAAGAGGACTGCTGAACTCGATCTGCGTAACTATTCCGAACGCAACAATCCAAGGCCGAATACAGACGACACCTTCAAAATGCCTACTGATTTCCGTGAGCAAATATCATTTGTCCAGTTCCCAAAAGGGAATAATGCGGAATCGGTTCTTTAACAATTTGGGGAATGTGCACTTTGTGTGCGTGAGCGTTCCCGGTATTAGTGTTCGCAGAGACAGATAAAGTAGATGATATGATCTTCCTTGCCACCTCACCGACTTTATATATATCCAGACGGTACGTATCCGAGTATCAAAATAGTGCGGGGTCTTTGCGGCCGAAGGCAGGCAGAGGGCGGGCGGCAGTGATACCGAGGCCTGCTTCGGGTAACGATGGACAGTTGAAAAAGCTGGCGAGCAAAGCGGGCCGTATTAGCATACTAAGATGGTCGACCGTGTTTTGAGTGTCTTTGAGTGTCTTACACAAGACACTCAATAATCTCACTAGTAAAGCAATTTAAGCCTCAAACTTTCTAACTTTAAGAACGAGAAAAATGCGAGAAACCCACATCACATAATTGAAGCCTAGTTGCCTCTGGCTAATTTTTGTTCATTCACATCACGTGACCATGTGCAATTCAGAGTTTGGAAGCGTATTTCGTAGAGGGTTGCGGGCGGTGAGTTTACGCTCCAATAAACACTCTATGGTTATGCAGCGTGATTCCACTGAAATTGTGTATTGTGCTTTTTCCAATAGTAACTAAGGTGATCCACTTTCAGTTGAATTCCGAGAACTTGTACAATTGGCCGAAATGTGTACAAGTCCAGTTTGCATTTTGATGGTCACCCAGTTAGTATGGAATAGTAAGCGTTTGATTTGTATTCACGTGTTTAGCATTCTCGTTGATTTTTTACAGTGCTATACTGTCGTATTCCCAACAATCATTGAGGTATTCAACTTTAAGTCGGGTTCTCAGAAATTGAAGGGTTAAAAAGTTAGTTTTCTAGCCTTTTCGAATTGGGTAATTTCATCAAAATCAGCTTCGTTAAGTGAATTTAAAACTACCAACGAAAGTGAAAAAATTTAATTCCGTCTTTTAAGAAACATTTTTTCAGACTATCTACAGTGTAATTCAACACTATTATCCATCAGGCACGCCAACTTTTCGCCACCGAATCTACCCGGCAGAACAGTCAAACCTCATTCACCAATAACCCAGGTTCTTTTATATGGCCTACAGAAAATTGAATTGATCACTGCAACTTTCCATAGACCGTACACAAGAACTTGTTCCTCTCTGTCCAATCGAAGGAATAAAAAAGAAAATTGTGTGAAAGAGAAAGTTGCAGAGGTGCATGAGAAACGGCACATCTCTGTGAATAATTGGAGTAGAGCAAAATTAAAGCACGACGATCATACATCGGTCTTTTTAGGCACTACAATAATGCTACTGTAGAGGACAGGTGGATATACGCTGGAATCTCGTCCACTAACAGTTTAACAAGCCTTTACTGGAGGGAAGTCCGAACGCAGTCTCATCAGGCATCAACCTAAAATAACACGTTAGGGTTTGGAAACAAACTGTATATCTTCATCAGTGTTAGGAAATATGACAACCAGTTGTTCGAGCCTAATCTGGGACCAACGGCAGCGACCAAGAGAGGCAAGAAGACGAGCGCGAGGTGGGCACTATTCCACTCGGCGGCACTCAAATGTGCGCCAGGCGAGAAGTGTATGGAAGCTTCTAGTAAGGTAAACAACGCTCTAAAAGGTTCAGGTTAAACGACCTAGAGGAATTAAAGAATAGATGAGTCGTTAGCAAAAATGCAAGCAATTAATTGCGTGAATAAATGAAGTGGTACTCAGTACAAACCAAACCCCCTGTAGCAGACGTACACAGTATCATATGTACAGAACAAACGAGAAATAAAACACGCGATCGCCGATCACTACACTGCGGACATAATGGGTAATCTGAATATACTTTCATGAACCTTTTTGGCGTCCGAAGTTCCCTACCTCCGTAAGTGCTTGAGGAAGAGCAAAAGTGAAGTAACTGTCAGAAAGTGCTGTTCTGAAGACTTACATTGGGGTGCACGAAATAAGTTAACCCTACCCATATTCCGATATACAGACGAAAACTTTCAAATTCCTTAGCACATACTCTACAGAGCATAACAGCGCAGTCAAAATAACAGTTGTGTTTGAACGAACCTAACTCATCAGGAAATATTGTACATACATATAGTGATCGCGCGTAACCAAGCGTGCTTCTCACATATGCGTTGGGAAATTTATTATTATTATTATTATTATTATTATTATTATTATTATTATTATTATTATTATTATTATATAAAGTTATATAAGTACCCATTTTTGAGGTAGAATCAACCAACGTTTACTCAATGAATGGAATGATGGGATTATTGTTCTCAACATTTTAGCCAACGCTCCTTGAAACCCGCATGATAATGGCATAATCCCGCGGGTAGTGTGCCACACGGGTAAGTCTAACCGTTCATGTCATTTATCGACAATTTCTAATTCGAGTGTATCATCAATGGTTGATGACATTTTTCTTTTTTTATTCCGCCCAAAAACATTTAACATGTTTCTGGGACGTTGATGTCTGCTTCTGTCGAAAGTCATAATTTTATTGCTGATGGAGTTATCGTTGAGTCAATAATCTCACACTCAGACCTAGGAGTATTATAATCTGATGTTATTCTGCAGCCCACACAAGCTAACGATCGCGGTATTACGTGTGCAGTGATCATAAACGACTTTCTGGATAACCAAAGCAAAAATGCGAACGTATCATTTTAGGTTATCGGTGACATAAAAATAAACAAGTGCAACAGATTAGTTACAGGGGTTCCAGCAAGGTACGTTCATCAAAGAATTTGACTCACAGAAGGTGTTCACAGGCGTTCAAGGTGACCACCACAATATCCAACATTATCAGTTCACAGGAAGCAAGAATCTTACGGAGCTTCCGTGGGCTGTAGAAACGCGATCAGAGCTGTGACGACGCTTTTACTGCGATGGGGCCGAAAAGAAGTCGATGGGAGAGTGTCATCAGAAGGCTGCGCAACCGAAAAGAGAGCGGACTGGTGCGCACAAATTTTATACTGTATTGCGAGGTTACTTCAGTCGATTATTCCAACATGCAGCGGTGACGAAGAAAACGTTCTTCTGCAAAAGTGAAGCATGGTTAGTAGACTTGAATAAGAAATGAATCTACAGTACCCTCCTTCCAGAGTACTTGTGGAATATTGATACTCGATAATCGTCTGAGAAGTAGGAATGAGGGGGGTGAGATATATATCAACAAAAACAGACTGGTGAAACAATGTGCCCACCGGAACGCGTAGTTGGACGGAATGGAGACGGATGAAGGAAGGATAATTAGGTTGTATGAGTTTGTCTGGTAGGCGGATTAGGATGAGTTGCTATTTTATCATTAAAATCAATTTCAGCTGAAAAGCGAAATGTGTGGGAAGTGGAAGGAGGGGATGTTTCGGGTTTCTGTGGTTCAGCTGCATTGCCAGATTATTGGAAGTGAAGTTCCTGAGGCGTGTCGACGTGAGCCGGTTTGAGACGATCGTTACCGGCAGTAACTTGCTCTCCGGAACGTTCGATCGTGTAAACTTAATCCGTTTGTGAGGTCACTTTAAATGGCCCATCGTGAGGTGGTCGGAGGAAGCGCCGGACTGCGTCACAACGGACGAAAACATAGGTGCAAGTCAGCGAGTCCCTGTTGAGTTGTTGAGGCCAGGAATGCTGCCAGGTCAGAATGGCACGGAGTGTTTCCATGTGCGATTTGAGGCAGCGCACGTAGTACGGCGGATTTATTGCAGCTTGTGTGTTTTGTTTGAAAAGATCACCTGGCAGGTGGAATGATGTTCCGTAGACTAATTCAGCGGTGGAACATCGTGTATCCTCATTGAGGACGGATCTGATGCTCATTAAGCTGAGTGGTAAGCCCCCTGTTCAACTCTGCGTGGACTGTCCCATGAGGGATGTTTTCAACTGTCAGTGAAAACGTCCAACAATCCCATTAGAGACAGGACGATATGCAGTCGTCCTGATGTGTCCACAACCCAACAGGCTGGTGAAGTCTCGAGAAAGGGCTAACTTGAATTGTGACGAACAACGGAACGCCAAAGTTGGCTATCCAATGTTCGAGGAACTTTTAAGCGGCTGCCCCGGAAGAAATATCGTCAATGAGAGCGGTAATAGGTCACCGTGTAACTCCGACAACGCATGAAAATGGGAACGTTATGCCAACCAGATCAACATGGACGTGGAAAAAGTTCGTCTGAAGTTGAGAAAGTTCCAAGGAAAGTGACAGTTTGGCGACGTATCTTGTTCTTCTATCAATGAAGACATGACATGGTCCACCAGCGCACATCCTTGTTCATATTCAGTCAAGCACAACGGGCAGTAATTAATTTGGGCATGGCGCGGGTTCCAGGATAGGAGGAAGAATGCAAACGGAGAGAAACGGGTCGGCGAAGAGAAGGAGGTAGGATTGGACGTGGAATGCTCGTGGAAGCATCATGCACAATAGTAGATCCGGAGGAAGGCAAAGAGATATGAGAACATTAGAAAGGTGAGATGAAAATGGATGGAAAGTCGGGATTCGACATTTGGGATTCAACAACTTTCTCGAGACTTGTTTGTTGTGGGCTAGAAATCGCGTTAGCACGTAGTCTTAAGGATGCACCAGCAACCACATTGGAGTCTCCGATGTATCAGAAATCCGTTGTGAATTGCGCTATAAAATCAAGGTATCGAATTTTGCAAAGAAAATATACATCCTAACCAGCGTTGAAGGCCCAGATTAAAGGCCACCGGTTCGTCACAGTGGTGAAGTTCCTCCCTTCTAACAAATGGCGAGGATGTCCAATGGACATATAGATAACAAGCAGCTCACGATCGAAGATGCTATAACTGGCACGCGCGTGTGACAGCTTCTGGAAATAAAATGAGACTGGTCGTACTTCACCACCGACGTACTGCTGATGCAGTGCACCATCAGCATGGTTAGACGCATCACTCGTGAAGATCAGATGAGAAGTCAGCTCTGGGTGAAAATCAAAGAGAATCGTCGCGTCGCTGAGTGTTTTTTATACGTTGTTTAACGCTTGCAGTGCTTGAGGACTTGAAATAACGCCCTTTTTAGGTCCATGAGGGAAATTAATTAACAGCATCAGAAACTGTGAGCGGTGAGGAATAAACCGACAGCAATATTTATTAACTCTAATGAGAATGTTGAAGCTTTTCAATGAAATCAGGAATGGGATACATCTGCAGTGCTTGCACCTTGGTGTCTAAGGGTGTGATGCCAGCTGCGTCCATAAAATGTCCAAGAAACTCGAAGGGGCGAGACGTCAAAGGCGCATTTTGCTAAACCGGTGGAGATTCCGTATTCACTCAACCGCTCCAGCAAAACATGAAGCCATATTTCATGTTACTCGGGGGCACGACCGCCAACCACAACATCGTCAGGGCAAAAAGGACACAATCTAGACCACGTAAAACTTCATCCATGAAAAGCTGGAAGGATTGGGCTGCATTCTGTAGGACGAAGGGCATTCAAAGGAACTCATACAAGCCAACTGGAGTTTTGATCGCGGTCTTGAGAATGTCTTCTTCGGCGGTGGGCATTTGGTATTACTGAGGCATCAAGTCGGGTTCAGAGAAAAAACTTGGAATGTACAGCCAAAGAGAAGTCGTGGATGTGAGGAATATGGTAACGGTCAGATGCGGTAGCATTTTGGAGCGCTCGAACATCATCGCATGGTCTCCGATCGCCCAGTAATTTCTAGAAACCAAGTGCAAGGGGGAAAACCAGGCATTCCAGGAAGGACGGATAAAGCCAAATTGAAGCATATGGTCGAAGTCCACCTTTGCACCTTTCATCTTTCCGTGAGAAAGACGTCCGCGGGGAACGGTCACCTATCTGTCTAGAAATGCAGGTGATACGACGGATTTATGAGTTGCGAATATTGCCGGCTCAGCTGAGAATTGCCATGGAAGTGCCATATTGATTTCCCATCATCTGTCTAATGCCAAACCTGGGTATTCTCGGGCCCACCGTGAAGCTGTCAAAAGGCTTCATAAATATCTTTCTGGTCTGCCTCTCACCATCGCAGCACATCAAGAAGTTTTAGAACTGTGCATTGCTTTACCGAACAGCTGGAAAGTTTATATACTGTGATCACCGACAATGGTACTCACCTCATTGCCAATTTGTTGAACGGATGGACTGAAGGACTCGGATGTCGGCATTTGTTTACTTCTCCGCGACATCTACAGTCCAGTGGACTTGCGGAAAATTGTGTACGCATGCTAACATCTGTCATTGCTTTCTTAACCGGATGGAAAAATCTATGTTACCCATAAATACAGAAACGTACTAAATTTGATAAGTTGAGAGAGTCCCGCAATCATCTTGAAATCTCGTTTTTGACAGAAATTGCAAGCAGAGAGTAAAATCTGCCGGTAGACGGCGATAAAATGAGAAATCTTCGAACACCGGACGATATTTCTGTGATATCGCCCAAGAATGTAAAAGTCAGGAGAGTCAAAAAGATTTGTTTTAGTCGGCCGAAAATAGGTTTGTCCTTCATTTGGCGCTCAGATCGAAACTAACGATGATACTTGTGGTGACGGTATAAATGTAGTATCTTGTGTGATAAGTATCTGACCGACATAACATTATATTCCATTTTAGAATATGGATTATTTACAGGGCTTTAAACATGTTTTTGAGGGTCGCGAATTTGGTCCCACAGCGAGTGGCTAATGCGAGAATTTAAGATGCAGTGCACCTACGGTGTGACCGCCGGGAGGTGAGCAGCGTGGACGTGTACGTTAAGAATACACTCTTGTAGTGGGCAAAACAAGTCTCAGACTACCCTAAGTGAATGCAGGCGTATTTCACTGAGTGCAGTGACACAAAACAATGAACGAATGCAACAGGGCAGTTACGGACGTCTTAGCAGGTTATAGGAATAAACAGCTTGATTCACAGGAAGGGTTCAAGAGGACCACTACAATATTCCAAATTGCCAGTATCCGGGAGGCGAGGATATTCCGATATTCTGAAACGCGGTCGGTGCTGCGACGTTGTTCGGAGTAAAACGGAGCTAAAAATGGATGAGATCCGTGTAGTATCGTCGAGCCACTACGCCACAGGTAGAAAAGCAGAGAGACGTGCGTGCACAAAACTTTATTGTAATTGCCAGATCATTTTTAATCAATTCGAACAGAGATGACGCAGAGATGACGCAAAACGTTGTTGTACAATGTTGAAGCATCGTTAGTGGACAAAACCAAAAAACAAACTCTACTCTCTCTCTCTCAGCTGACAACATTCGTCAGTCAGTTGATGTGAAGCATCTCAAGGGGCGTGCTCCCCTTCTGCACTTCGAACAGTTGGACGAGTTCAAATTAATCGTACTTTATATAAAATCAGTTGGTAGCTTTGAGTAAGCCACACACAGTATACACGCACACACTATACAGTGAACAACGGTGACGGTACATGCGAGTCCATGTGGTTACCATGTATTCATATGCTCTCCGTGTTCAAAAAGCACTTTCATCCATACAGTACGTTGCTGTTAACTAGGGCCACATTTGCTCTAGGCCACTTCCCAATCCATCGACGATGGCTGGCTGGATACAATCTACCCAAAAGTAGTATGTTCCGCCGAAAGGTCACGGTCAACTGGATTACAAAATGTTGCATCACGGGTTAGCAAAGCTGCATGATGTAAACCCCTGGACAGAGAGCCGCGTTTTCAAGGCTATCATAGCTTCCACGCATCAGTCCATTGAGACAGCGAAGGCGACCTTACCACACACAGACTCCCCCTTCTTCCGTCGTGGAATGCAAAACAGCCAAGGTTGGAGAAGAATGTTCACATGGGGGTGCCCTGTGGATATTGTGGTAACCCCGTTAATACGAACGGTTATCGTTGCGATAAGGACCAGTTATATTTCCATGTGGAGTGTATGAATAATGATGCCATATCGCACTGCCCCTTGTGCACAGGGCAGTTACAACCCCCCTCACCAGGTAAGTTATGATAACATTAGCTATGCATGTCCGGCTGCATCGACCTCAAACACGGTACGGATTCCGACGTTGAAACGCTAACAGAGACCGTGTGCAGCACCACTATTCACTGATGATACCTCTGAAGATGGGTTTCGCGTTGTTCCCCCGCGCAAGCGGGTCCAAGTGAAAGTGTTAGCAAATGACTACACAGACACCACTGGCAACCGTAAGTGACATCCCACTTAACATGTTACATACGGTCTAACTGTGGACCAGCATACACGGCAAGAGGAGGACTTCCACCGAAGGGGAACCGGAAGCAAGCAGGCTTCCTGATTTATGACAGAATATTCCAGATAATTATAACATGCACATATAACAAACGTATTCCGACGTTTCAGTATCGTTTCTACGTCAAGACTGTAGATTCCTCATATTGTGACTATACGGTGCACGTAGGCTGACCGTCGAGCATAGATGTCAGTGTGTCCAACCATAGGTCGTGACGTTGCGACTATATGGTGCACCGTTCACCCCGGATTGCTTCATGCGGTACAGTACTTCGCTTCTCGTTAAACCTCTCTGCTTTTCTGAAGACATATGAAATTCTTTCTTCTCGGTGGTCAGGTAACTGAACAAATTTACCAATTTTTTCGTTACCTTTAGGCCAAAGCAGTGTCCCCTAGAGAAATATGGTTTGCTGCCCCCATAGCGCGTGCCCCCCTCCCACTGACATGGTTTCCTCTCTGCCCCATCTGGACAACCCTGTGCACCCTGTGAGCCGATCAGGTTTTTTCTCGATTTGCTGGTCGTCATTGGTTTACAACTGCAGTAAATGTGCAGTACACTTCGGAAGGGCGCCTTCTCCCGAACTGAAAGCATGAGCGCAATGGTTGTTGACCTATCAGTTCTATTTCAGGAACATTTTGGTAATGTCTGGTCTCCACGACAGTTCCAAAATTTGGATGCAGTTGGTGCGGAGGTCCTACGTTTCGATGTTCGATCGGGTTCCTCGTACCGCATCCGATCCACCGAACCCGCTTTTGGTGAACATAAGAGACGGGTGTACGCATGCGTACGTAGGGCCCGTTTATTGCGCTCATCCACCGGTGTTCGAGAAAGGGCCAGCGGTCAAGCTGGATGCTCGGCGTATTTCAACGTGAACCGGAACATGGACGGCGAATTTAGGGTAACGAACTTCGTCATGTTGCACAATCATCCGTGCGACGTGATTGCTGCAAAATACGAGGCCTCAAGGCGTCGCCTTACCGAGGAAGAAATCAGAGAAATCCGACCGTGGCTGCTCAACGGCACAGTGTCATTCAACATCACGCAATACATCCGGAGCACTTCGATAAGAAGACAACGACGAAGGATGTGTGCAACCTAAGAGCACGTTTGTTCGCCAAAAGAAACACCGTTGTCTATCTAGGTCGTTTGCATGCCCGGCTGAACACAACTGGTAAGTGTTATTATTACGTAGATGATGACATTAGATTGACACATTTCATGTTCATGAGTAAGGAGCAGATAGAACTATGTCGGCGCTAACCCGAAGTTATCGGTATAGACGCCACTTACTGGAGTTGTGAGGAACGATATGATTTGTTTGTTTTAGTTGTTGTAGATGCTAGTGGCGTGGGCCTACCGGTTTGCTTCGGTTGGCTTGCAAATGAAACAACGGTAGCCATCGCCATGTTTCTCCGGCAATTCCTTCTCTTCGTGGGACCGGTGGACACAAGGACAATGATCATGGACGACAGCGCGGCTATTCAAGGGGCCATTACACAGAAAATGCCGCACGTCCATCAACTACTGTGCCGAGTGCACATATTGCGGAACGTGCGCAATAAAACTTCCAACGGCACTGTAAAGAAGTGGTTCTTGGTTGCAATGCTGACGCGTAACCGCTGGAGGTACGCTGCAGCATTAGCTGTTATGCAGGCCACTGACCCGGCGTTCTACAATCAGTACCTCATGGCCAGGCTGATATGGAGATCTGAGAAATGGACCAACAGCCGCAGTCC
>QNGE01000724.1:111415-140360 GCA_008508345.1 Paragonimus westermani | reverse complement strand
ATGTTTTCCATCATGGAAAATTTAGGATCATGCGCAAAAATCCTACGCCGGCCAAAGCAGCTTACGCTGATTACGGTAAGGAATATCTACTCTAAGCAGATCACGCAGGCTTTCGCCCACATTATGTTCAGACGTCACCGGCTGCAGCCTTGTCTACTTACCCACGGCGCCTCCAAACTTCAGTGGTTTCCAATCGCAAGTGGGGATGATCATAATCACCCAAATTTATCAACTGCCGGCACCCATTTCAAGAAATATCGAACGAAGAAGATTTAAAAAAGATGGTCTACAACC
Organism: Paragonimus westermani; assembly: GCA_008508345.1. Classification (NCBI taxonomy): domain Eukaryota; kingdom Metazoa; phylum Platyhelminthes; class Trematoda; order Plagiorchiida; family Troglotrematidae; genus Paragonimus; species Paragonimus westermani. Next base: position 140,066 of record QNGE01000724.1, on the reverse strand, counting down.
TATACCGTGTATGTTTATTGATCATTGGTTGCCAATCCCCTCTATCTAGCAGATCGCAAAACTTCAGCTATCTCGTCAACCTATTTCGCTATCAAATTAGCGCAAATCCTTGACGTCCTTGATAAACATTTTTACACATTGAAACAAAAACATTCCCACAGAACAATAAGCGTATTTCATACTTTCCTAGATATTCCGTCCACAAAGACACACATGACATTTCAAACACACATATTAACGGTAAACCAACGACAGCAATCACTTCCTGCGGATAAATTTCAGCCTCGTTTTTATAACAGTAACAATGTAATATTCCAGTTGGGTCAACACAGGTTACAGTGCACACAGTGTCTAACGTTAACAATCGAGCACAAATCGGTCTACTTCACAGAATAGGAAAAACCACGAATCAAAAAGAAACGTGTATTAATGCAACTCAGATACCGAGAGAGTTCAATCAGCAACGTGTCCTCGTGCATATATATATACAGGGCCCCACGGTCCGGGAGTTCCCACCAATCAGACGTGGTCTCACGCTCACTGACCGCCGACCTCAGGTTCTGGTTGGTCACCTTCCTCAGCCCGTTGCACGGACGCGGCCAACCCACGTGTTCGAGGACCTGAAAGGAAGCGGAAGGGAGTATGTGTGACAAAACAACATGGCGGCGCACTACATGCTACTACAACAACGTCAACCAAACTGCGCGCCTAACAACATGTGCTTTTTCCCTCCATCTCACAGATCTCGCAGTGTCCGCGTACTTGGAGGAGGTGCAGAAAGCACAAAAGGAAGGAACAATGTATAATTGTAAGACGCTTGGGATTAATCAGGGGTTTGTTCATGGAATTGTTAGGGATTCGGGACACAATATTAACGCAACCCTAACAAGTGTAACAAACTGAGGACTATTTCATACGTGTAACGAAAACATCTTGGAGTTTAACGCAATTCCTCTATGCTAATTATTTCATGCATTTTATAATTAATGAGTATACCGGCTCGCAGGCAAATAGATACTCTTTCAGCAACCAACACACCGTTGGTCAAAAAATTCCATCCCTGAACTTTCCCGAAAACAGCCACAAGTCACCCCTGACTTAATCCCTAATTTGTGCTAACAGGGCACGCAAATGCTTCGGGGGACCAGAGCAACCGTATATTGTGGCTGTCATCACCCGGAGCCACTGGCACTTAAAAGAGCAAGTTGCGTGTGAACAAATGACAATCAGCTAAAAGACGCGTACAAGAACGGGGTAAATCTCAGTAATTCGACAAGTAAAAGAAAATGGCCCATTGATATTAGCCTGTAGAGTCAAACGGTGTCCGTCTCCTTTTTTCTACGCATAGTCCACAGGAAGTTCGGGGGTCCAATAATCACGTATGATCTATGAAAAGCATTCTTTTAGAAGAAGCTCTTGGAGCATCATGTGTAGTCCACGGAACGAGCAGATCTCAGATCGACGGCCGCGACAAGCTTCGTCTGAATCGAAAAAAGCTAACCGCGTCATAACTAGACATGGCTGTTCTGGAATTACTCACTACGATAGTTGAATGATACATTGTTGGCATAATTCAGATAATGCCCGCAAATCAGACGCGTGATATATATGATTGGATACAACACGTATTGTGCTCTTTGATTACATTTATTGTTTCAACGGGAATATGAGAAAAATAAGGTTTGACAGGTGTTCAACTCATTAGGCTCCATCTGGTTATTTGAATAGGATAATCAGAAGAATTAAATCACTATATAAATTCACCTCACGGAGTCTACAAGTAACATACATAAACGCTGCAGGTTTGGACGAGCAACGCACAATCTGTTACATTCTAGTGACTTTCCATACCTAGTATGAGAGTTTTGAAAATTTAATCATCATCGCAGAAGAGCAATCTGAATACATTCGACCCCCACCTTGTATTTGATTCTAGGCAACCTAATAAGATCATTAATTGCATAAGCAGGAGCCGTGTGATTGAGAAATTGAGTCCCTTTTTGGATTCAGAAGACGCGAATTACGATGAAAATTCATTTCGTACTCTCTCACCAGTCCTAAAAGTGTGACTAACATGAAAACAAAACCAATAAGACAACTGGAACGACCAAAAGTATCAATTAGGCCGAATCGTGATCGGTACTTACCGCTAAACCCATGGTTAACAAAGGCTGATATTTAGTTGTTTTGTGCTTACAGAACGAGGTATCGACGGCTCATCACCAATGCTTTGATGTATATAAGAATTTGTAACCTGTGAATGTTCATCAAGACCTTAAAGCGAGATGCGACATATACACTGCGACCTGTGGTCGATGAGGAGCTTGCAACCGATAAAACGGTGTTTCGTCCTCGCTGAGTGTCACTCACGGACAGGTGAGTCATTGTGATCTTTGACAACTTTAGGATGTGCCCCTAATCCTGGTTTTAAGCTTTCTTTGTGTTCTAACAATGTATGTTTCCGCAGCTGCAGGAAAACTGATAGATACAGTAGCTGGTAGAAAACACCGAGATTTGCTCTTTGTCCGTGGAGTCGTCTATGAGAGCAGGACAAGCTTTGCTATTGTCATCGTGGCACCGATCCCCTGTTCAAAGGTGTTCATCAGATTAACACCTTCAAAAAGGATTCTGATGTAGACAGCTTTCCCGGGTCATTTTGTAGTTGTCATTCCATAGAAGTGATTTTGTTCCATCTCAGGGTGACACGTTCTGGAAAATTGCTAGCATGAAGCGTTTCATGCAACACTGATTGTTCAGCTTGTAACCATCCTAGGAGCCAATTTTTGACACTCGGTAAGACAATGAACGTACTAGTGACCTTTTGTATGCGATAGGAACAAAAAGTATGAAGTTCACTTACTGTACCGTCCATGTTGGTTTACGGTACACTGAAGGTCCAATACATTCGTCTGAACGGTGTTTAACTAAGGGGTCCAAAAAGGAAAAATGTTCTTAGCTTCGTACTCAACCGTAGCTGAGAGAGTTAGGCGAAATAATTTTAAAACCTGGATCGTCTTTTCTGCTTGGTTTTTGTCCTGTCCCTTCAAGAACATGTCGTCGGCATACCGTTCATAGATGATGATTTTATTTCATCTAACTCCGTTTGTTTTCTAACCCCTGTTGACAACTTCGAACGTTTAATTGCACCATGTACGGAAGATGCAGTTTTATTCTTCTGGTAAGAGCTTCCAACAGGTAGATGACGTAGCCATAGGGATCCCACTCAGCCCCGTATTAGCCGACGTGTTCATAGTCAGAGTTGAACAGGCATTATTCAGTAGTTCCCTTTTGAGCCACAACGAACTGAAATTACACAATTACTTAATAATGAGCATCAGCTCGACGCATAGTATGGTGCTCATGCCCTTTCTGCAGACGGTTCGGAAGTGTTAACTCTTGGGTGAGCATTACTTTTAGTTCGTGGACGACCTAAAAGTAATGCTCACCCAAGAGTTAACACTTCCGAACCGTCTGCAGAAAGGGCATGAGCACCATACTATGCGTCGAGCTGATGCTCATTATTAAGTAATTGTGTAATTTCAGTTCGTTGTGGCTCAAAAGGGAACTACTGAATAATGCCTGTTCAACTCTGACTATGAACACGTCGGCTAATACGGGGCTGAGTGGGATCCCTATGGCTACGTCATCTACCTGTTGGAAGCTCTTACCAGAAGAATAAAACTGCATCTTCCGTACATGGTGCAATTAAACGTTCGAAGTTGTCAACAGGGGTTAGAAAACAAACGGAGTTAGATGAAATAAAATCATGTACAAAGTCAGAAGGTTCGAGTAGTGGTACGTTTGCAACTAAAGTACAAACCTCAACAGGACGCATCGTTTCTCTGATAACGAACAGGTTTTCAATATATAGTATCCATTCAAAAATGTCTTTCAACTTGTGAGTGCATACATTTGTTGGGGAGGTTTTCAAATGCCAATCAGTCACCTTGCTAGCACGCGGCAAGGAGAATCGCCCACTAACAAAATGGGCCTCACAGGAATACCCGGATTGTGCGTCTTAGGCAGGCTACACAGACGTGGAGGCTTGGAACCTACATATTCCAACCCGTGGTACTATCGCTCATTGATGAAACTGTGTAACAGAATTGTCTGTAATTCACGGAATATCTGTTTACCTACCAACAGAATATTGTCCGAATTGTCTGCGGGTCTGAATTTGCTAGAGTCCGCGAGAGTTTCCCCCACCTTGTTCATGCATTCATGACGGGTCATTATCATAACGCCGGTCTCATTATCTGCCTTCAAAATTGCAATGCGTCCCCTTTTCTTCAGCCGTTGGAAAGCAACAACAAGTAGACAACATTTTCGTTGAATTAAATACCGTCGGAAGTTGTATAACAGATCAACTAACTCAGCCTTCAGCCATCTGCCACTATCCGTTGATACTGGAACCAAGGCATACGAATGTTCAAATTGTGCCTCGACCAGAGCTTTGTTTGTTTGCTTATGGGGCACTGGAAAATTCAGTCCCGTTGAGTTTGTGGTGACGCGATGGACGAGGGATTAAGAATATGGTTAGATAAGTCTCTTGGAAATTCTAACAGATATCATTGATGAAACAGCTCCGTTTTTCAAGACGACTGCCAACAACGGAGAAAAATCAGCAGCATAGGAACGCTTTCACAAAGTTCCTCTCCAGGTTTGATGATTTACCCCATGGCAATGATTTAGGAGATAACAAACAGCACAGTGCTCTATATATTCGCACGGCCGAGGAAGAAGATACACAACCAGTTTTGTGTGGTGTGCAGAACAGAAGAGTGGATAATTTCCGCACAGACGGAAATAGGGTACATATACTAGGGCTAAACACACATGTCTCGACAAGAAATGCCAAATTGTACGACAGGACACGAACAAAAACAAGGTTGTTCTGAGAGGTCGCTATAACATTTTCAAAACGCATTCGGCCCCAGACAGTGATGCTACTGTATGAAGTTCACGTGAAATTCAAGGTACATCAAGACCAGTGATGGGAATGTTTTGTGAACTATGAAAAAACAGATACGACAACGTTTCCAAATCACAAAATTGCTATCAACATCACAGATGGCAATACACCAGTGGTTCACACTAATGCTTAACTGCCACACAACCATGAAGAAAAAACCCATCTGGGAAGAGATAAGGCAAAAGAAAGGGACGGGAAGGGACCTAACTATTGAAAATGACTACGTCCATAATTCAAACATTCAACATCAAGGTGCCTACACTCTGCAGACAAACAACCGAGCTGCAAGTGAGAGTAAGGCGTCATCAGCGAGACAGCTTCCTTACGGCTTTCACTGCCCCGCGTCATTAAATGCACTCACTTCACAGACAGCTCGGACAAACAACGACAACATTCACGCCACTGAGCTCGATTAGCCGCCATCTCACCTAGAGTCTCCAACCACCGACTCTGTGAGTCGCGAGGACCCCAGCCCGGGAGACGAACACGACCCACGGTGGCCAACCCCTTCGTGAACGACTTCATTTCCCTACGCCAGGTCATTATCTGGCCACCTCGCACCTTACACCAGTCGGTCGCAGTGTCAGCGAACAGTGCTCGGTGTGGAAGACGACTAGCTGGCATCCTTAATACATGACCTAGCCATCTAAGCCTGTGCAAACGTAAAGATTAAACAAAAGAACTCGCTTGGCAATCACTACCAAACACCCGCTTCCTAACCTCATTGTTACTTACACGCTGGTGCCACCCGACACGAGCGATTGAACGCAGACATCAGTCTCAAATAATTGAAGACGGTTCACGTTTTCTACCCTGAGCAGCCAGGTTTCGCTGCCGTAAATTGGTACGGCCCTCACCGTTGTCTTATATACGCGACCTTTCAGCTTCAGAGAAATACCCCCCAGTCGCCAGAGATGTTTCAAACTAACGAACACCGCCCTAGGCTCAAGGATGCGCGCTTCTATTCCGTTCCCTAAACCTCCGCCACTGCTGATGCAGCTACCCAGGTATACAAAACGGACAACAACCTCCATGACTACATTATCTAACATCACATCCACGTGATCACAGAAATCCTGCAGAATCACTTTGTAATTTGAGGCTACAAAGCGCATTCCGAAGTATTTAGCAGAACGCTAAATAGTCTAGCATTGCTTGTGCTGATTGAAAGTTGTCAAACTGCAACACCTTGTCGTCAGCATAATCAAGACCAGTCAGTCATTCACCAGGTAGGAGGTCCACGCCGGCATCTTGTGAGTGCCGGAGACAATTCTCCATTATTTCGTCTATGACGAAATTAAACAAAAATGGTGACAGCGGACAGCCTTGACGTACGCCGCTCATGGTGCTGAAACTGTCAGACAAAATTGCTACTTAAACCCGGGACACCTTACTGAAACAATAGATTGTCATCCGTGCATTCAAAGTTAGAGGATATATCAACTGTCACGATACCCGTAAAGTATCACGAAAATATTGACCGCTAGAAGCACCCACTGGTAAACGCATTAATCACATGATGCTGGCTATCAGAACAGCCCAAAACAAGCGAAATTCGCACCCAATTCACCAGGACCTTCATTCAACGTTAGTCCATGTAATGAGGTTGAAAATATAGTTCTTAGGTTGTTCACAACCATGTCCTAGCAATTAAAACTTTCTAAAATGATTCGTCCACTAAAACGTACCATCTGCGGTTGGTCGTTCGAGTCGACAAGATGGAGCGAGATCTGCCCTACTTTGGCCAACTTGGCGCATTGGGTCCGAGTTTACCGGATAGTTGTGAATTCAGACGCGTACATGGTGCCCATATTTAGGACACCCAGGGTCGTGTTGGAGAAGCAACAGAATCGCAGTATTCGAGGTAAAGTGAAGATAAACTCAAACTCCCATTGTTACTGTTAGCCAACGGTTGTTTGAAGTACGGTAAAGTATTTTTGAGGTGCGTTGGTTGATTTCAGTAGGGTCCCAGTTCCGCGCACTCCCCTTCAACTAATGAAATGAGAATAACCTAGCGCGCTGTAACTGAGGAAGGTCACTCAGAGTGGCCGGAACTTTACTCTAAGTTCCAACGCACTGCTCGTAACTTTGTGTCGTCCCCAATCCATTAATCGAAAACGTTTAAAACGAAAGAAACTTTTAAATACGATCGTGCCATCTCTAAGAGGACTTCACGCTTTCCTTTCTAAATTCCCTCTTTCGCAAGCCAACCAATATTGCCCTCTCGAAACTGTAATCGTCTGTCTGGTTATTCATTTTAATCCCCCAGGGTGAATTCTGTTACAGCGCTTTCCAGTCTGCACAATCTTTATGAATCTTATTTCTGGTACAAAAAATTTTAAACCACTTCAATTAATTTTCATCGGACTCCAGTTTGGTGCTTCTGTGTTTAAATGTAGCTTCAAAGCCACCACGGTTTCTAACAAGGACTTCGCAGATTGTCTTCAGGATGCACACTTTCATAATTACCCCTTTTAACGACACTGTACGCAAGTGAGTGATAAAACTAACGTCTTAAACAGCGTATTTGCCTGTCAAACAACCCAGACACACAAGCAATTGATACACGAACACTTCTGCCCACAAAAGCAAGATCGTACCAAGTGAAATGAATATATCAACAACGGCGTCTACTCGGAATGTCCGAGGTCGCGTCCGATAATCTGGATAATAATGCATAACCGGGAACTTGTTAAACGGTGAACTCCGTGAGCGTAAGGAAAGTTTATCTCTCTGTAGACTATTCAACGCCGCTGTAGACGGCTGGAAGAAGTCACAAGGACGCTAGGCAATGATACGATCAGGAAAAATTATTGCCTCGTTCAGCGAAATTAGTAAGGACCGCTTATCAGGTTGGGGAATATGCTACCAACCAAACAGTAGGTTGGGAAAGCTCTTAAACATGGCAATGCGTTTCAGTCAATAACGAACATGTGCCCGTGAGATCTTTCATTCTACTTCGCGATTATTTACCGTTTTTCTCTTACACAGTACATTTGGTTATTTGTTAATTAACCTTTCTGTGGACGGCTATCATCAGCAATAGCAAACTGAGCAGTTCTAATCCCAGTACCGTTCAACTTTTGGCGTACATACATTGACTACATGCACAAGTTGTGATACAAATCATGATCTGACCTACTGCTGTCCATCTTAAACTGGCTAGGTTGAAAGAGGTTTATCGCTCATCACAGCGTACATTATGTAACTTACCCTTGGTCTGACGAGACCACAACTGACAGAAATGTCCAGTGCATTTAGTATGCCGGTGTGCGGCATACTGGAAATGATTACCAGTTGATCTATTCATAAATGGATTTGGAGCCGCAACTTTGTGAATAACGGACTGCGTTACAATACTGGTCATTGTGTAGATACTGCAGAATTGAAACGATGGTCATCTTAAAAACTGAGAAATTTTAAACAGAGATTTCTTACAGAATACGGATGATTATTTCAAATTGATTCCTTTAGTGAGAAGCATCGCAATTAGCAGAAACCACTTCCGATTATACATTCTACGCGCCTAGTTAACAGGCTATTTGCAATGCAGTCGCATTATTTCATAAATGAAGTTCCAGACATAAACATCAAGCAAAGACGTATCAGGCGAAGTCGAAACCGATAACCTGTGTACGCGCCAAATCGGTTAATAAAGTCTTACAAACAGAATCGTGTGGGCGACTCTACTGGATTCGCGATAGTGGAACTTGTTGGGCGAATCAACCACATGATTGGTAGTCGACTGATCCGATTTGCATCATCAATGAATTTGTAGGTCCTGTCAAACTTAATTAGCAAACGTTATGTAGGAAGCAATTATTCGTGATGTTAAACAATAGATAAGAATACACACAGATTCAAAGCAAAATCCTACAGCCGTTAGTCGCAACGAGCTTGGGACTGAATAAGAATGTCTGCTTTCAGAAATCTTGAGTAGTTAGCAACTTGTTCTACTGTTAAAGCTTCACCACTCAACCAGAAGCTTCGCTAGACTTGATGAGCCGGTTACGCAGCTGGCAGCATTCGAGACAGGCCAGATATAGGCGACCAAACAAATCGAGCCCGTGTAGTTGCTCTTAACTATCACCAAATTTTTAACTGATTTATCTGGTCTCATGAAACTTGTGATAACAGTGAAACGTCATCAATGAACCAAGTTACCGACCGCTTACAAGTTGGTATGAAACCATTAGGGTGTTAACATAAACACCGTTCGTCACCAGCTCAGTAGCGTTATGGAGGAAATTGATACATCAGATTAGTCAAAATCTACGCGATAATAGCCAGTGATCTCTGGTCCAAACAGGCATGAGTACGTTTCGCTAATGATGTAGACTGACTGTACCGGTTTTACATTAGACGTATTGAACGTAATTCGGGCAGTCTAAGTAGCCAATTCGGTCAATCTGAGGCAGTCCGGCAGCTAATTTTGGCAACGGCCGAATCGATCGCTTGCTGCTCACACGATTATTTCAGCAAACGGAGGACAACAGAAGAGAATAATATGATTAAATGAGAAACACGGCATCGACACAGAACTGGCGTACAAGTGACAAGACGGAAACATAATACAACAACGGAAAGCTAGCGAGTGATGTGTGCCGAAAGTTATGTATCCTTGCACGATCGAATAAATGTTTAAGCGCACAGGGATATTCACCATAAAATGTGTGTAGATGACAATTAACGGCTGAACGCGGTCAATGAGAAAATGAATGAAGCAACCACCATGGACCCAGATGGTTTAAATCACCTTTATCCAAACTTCAGAAAGAGAACTTAAATTAAACCGGAAGTATGAAAGCAGACTGCAGTGACTGAGTCTGATCAAGTAGACATCTAGAATCACTTTCAATCTTTCAACCGTGTCAACTTTACTTTATTGATTGTCGTCTACGCCGTCGATGATCATAAGAACATCCGCGGATGCTTAAAATGTTCACGGTAGGGCCGTGCTCAAGTTCGGGGCAACATTTTTTAAAATGTACACGTGACATAAACCTCAACATGTACACGTATGATCAGTTGGCCAAAACAGAAGGCGCACCTGGAGCCAAAAGTAGCCAGATGTAGTCGAGTTTTTCAGCAAAACTTGAATAAACATCACGATGCAAAATACCAATCGCTACCATCCTAGGTTGCGTGCATTACCAACTGAACTAAACTCCACCTCAAATCACAAATGAGCTAGCCTCGTGCATGTGACCCTGGCTAACGCACATGAACATAAGCCTTGAACTAATGGATTCACAGATGATGTACGAATTGTGTTAGTCCCTGGTTTCGTGACGAACACTTATGCAGCGATTGAGTGACAGAGGTTGATGACGCACGTGGCGATATGAATCGCATGAATACGAAAACTTCATGAAAGAGAGACCCACAAGATACGATCCCAAAGGGCTTAGGAGCGAAAAATCACTCAGTTCAGTTTGAGAAACCTGAAATTCGTTCCGATGGTGATAGGAGACGAAATTTCGATTTGACTTGGTAACCGTGTGACCGGAAACAAGTCACCAGGAGTTGGTGAGGCAGCAGCGTTAAGTGACAAACTATGCGGCATTATATAGATTATCTTGACAGATTTGTTGTTTAAAAATTATACTTGCTTTAACTCCCACTGGGCGCTTGAAACGTTAAAATGAACATCAGTCGTGAGGGCTTATGCATATCAAATTTACACGCCAGGCAGAAATTACCGACGAGGGATTTGAGTAACCAATAGGTAGGCGGTCTGAACACTCAACTAGCCTACGATGCAAGCATGAAACGATGCATACCAAACATGACCACACTAACGCGCTGCAGTCGCACTGTGACAGGTATGCGAGAAACGCATCGCAGGTGCCTGACCATCAAGCACAAAGCCTTACACTGCGATGGCGCTAAGTGAATCACAATTTGTCCGTCTGGAATTTTCAACTCGACAAGGAGTCACGTACAGGGCCTAACCGCACAAACCATATTTGCTTTCATACATCTATTCGTCGAAGGTGGAACGCGTACAAAATGCCCGGATAAAATAGCAATATTAGTTGGATACCACTAAGGTGTGATTAAAAATACGGAAAACTTGCTAAGCTCAGCCACAGTATGACTGGAAGCGAAGGGATTCTCCTAGATAGCACCGGTCCTCTTCTAACATTTACTTTTAGATGGACCACATCTGCGAGGACGTTTGAAATAACCACGCTTCCCTAGAATTGTCAATCACGAACGTAGTCCTCTTGTCAATATTTCATACATTTTACACAAGGCTGTCCTTCAGCTGTGCGTCAGATGCCAACGGTTTAATAAAACCGATTGAGCACCGTTATCCCTACCGCACAAGGCTAAATGTTCGAAAACTTAGACATACTCTGAAAATGACTAGTCAAGGAGTGAGTCGCCATATGCGCCTTATCAAACAGAAGACAATCTCGGCGATCGCCCACTTCACCTGTTAAAAACGGTTACACAAAACAGCCTAAAGTAGGCAGACGGTCAAAGTAGAGACTAATCTGGCGTGTACTTGTCAATCATTTGCAAAAGTAGCTGGATGACATCTTGAAAGTGAATTTTTACTTACAACCAGCGTAGAATACAATCACCCAATTGAATGGGTCGGTAAAGAGCATCACCCGTCAACAAGCTGAAACCCCAGTGAAAAGGGTGGCTGTAGATACCTATTTGTAGCTGTTATCTTAGCAGCCATATTCGCCTTCGGGTGAGCGGGATGCAGTGAATTTGCGAAGGACTAATGGGCAACTGAAAGAAGCAACGAATTTAACTGGACGATTACTTCAGCCAGGTGGTCGCGACTTAGAGCTAAACAATCTACATGTAAGTTTACAAGTGACTGAGTTTTGTACGTGGCTCTAAGGTTCTGGTGTCAGCTTGGGTCCATAAATAACAGCGGTCCATTGAACATTTGACTCCTAATCATACGGTTGTTACCTTTTGACAGGTACTTAACAAATTTCTCCTTCAGAGTCTGCCATCTCTTGCAACTTTCAAAGCAATAGGCAAAGTAAAAGACAGATTAAAATAAGTCCACATACGTCAGGTACACATGTCAACTGATTGATGGAATCGCACTAAGGGAACTGTCAGTCATCAGGTGACCCAGATACCGGTTAAACCTAAGTTCAAACTGAGAGCTACTTCAACGGGAGCCAAAGCTTCAGTTCCATCAAAAATCCCCGGTATTGAAAGTAACGTGTATGAAGCTGATGGATGGTATACGCGTCGGCAACAAGAACAAGAACAAACACCAGGAATCGAATCGTGTTCGACATGGTGGGAACACGGAAATCACAAAACGGGAGGAAACCGGAGTGGAGAATTGAAGCGTTTCATGAATGACAGTCAAATGCATGTCATGAATGACACGCCGTCATGAGGAACGAGATTTGGCGAGAGAGTACAATGAAGTCGCGCATACACAAAATACCAACCATACATTTCCGCATGGTTTAGTCGGACTTCTTGTCTACTGAAGAACCGCCAAGAATAGCCAGGCGACGCTGAAAAAAGACAGATGAAAGCAGAAATTGAAGCGTCGCACTGAAAGATTTACACACTGAACAACCATAGAAAAAAAATCATGGAACGGCATACCTCAGCTTACATACAGGTGGGGCGTCAATTTCCAATCTTTTCCAACTGAATCAACTCGATTACCACTGAGTGTTTGAAGTCTACCCTGTTTGCCTTCTTAATCACAGTGAATTCCTATTTGTCGCTTATCCTTTATACTTTCTGACTAAGTCCCAACCAATCGCTAAATTTCATATAACTGTACTAGCCAAATATGAAAGCTACTATCCAGAGCAATCCCATTTACTGAATGTTCTTTTTCTACTAGTCCTACAGGTATGTCCAGCTAAATCAATCAATCGATAGTAAGGCAGCCCCACATGATGTAACATTTGTTCAGTAAAATGGTGAAAAGGTGAACAAACGAAAACACACAGGCTAGATGACCGTAACTGTTTCCTTCATCATGCTCATTCCTCCAAAACACTGGTAAGAACAGGGCTGTGGACAAAACAGTTAAGTGGACAATCAGATGCTCGTAATCAAATGCGAATGTCAGAAACCACAAAAAACAATCGCGAACAGCAAGCACCAAATGAAAAATAAAAACTGCTGGATTCCAGCAATTTTGAACACCAGATGACAACAAAGGCAAATGACGGTAGCGCGAAATGAATAATCTATCGAAATATCACGTAGAGTGGAAAATACTTTGATTGAGATTTAAGGAAGACAATATTTGGTGGAACAACAGGAGTACCAACAAGAAATACGGTTGGACAAAGATGGAAGCCAATCGATAATAGAACTTTGGTCAGTAAACGGTCGCGCTGGTCTTCAGCGTTCAGCGAATACGAAGCAGATGTGCAAAACAGCAGTCAACAAGACAGCAAATGCACGGCTTTTGTCCTTAACACGTATGGGTGGCATCGGTCGAATATTGATTAATGTTCCATCAGCCGATCACCACACTAGCCCACACGTTCTACAAGGGAATCAGCTGACCTGTGGTCAGATCACCAGTGCTGCATATTAGACAGGAGTAACAACACAATCATTATGAATGTACTCTCAAAAATAGGCGTTTTGCCGTTGTACACAGCTGATCCGCCTTATCAGGTTACCGCTTCGTTACATGCTACTGAAAGGTCCCACGATCTGTTTCTTACCGGAATCACTGATGATATGATCATAAAAATCCAACTCACTCACAACCAGACAAAAATGGACTGAATTCACATTATCTTGGAATCTCCAAAGTTTTATGCCATCTCTGAGTCACTCATCCTACAATTTTCACATACGTATTTTCCATCTAAACTCCCAGATCAGGTCATAGTTCGGGTGGTCACCAATCAGCAAGCTGAGCCCGTTGTGACTGTGTTCAATCTGCCCAATTAATGAAGGTCATGTGCAGAATTCCACGAGAAAAGATGACAGCGTGAATGATTCATATTCGCCAAAGATCATGCAAGCGACGCAAACAAAACAAGCTTTATGTACGTTAAATGCGCGGATATTCAGTTGGTGCACGTACGTAAAAGTGAGGGTGACAGTTTTACACAAACAACTGGTCCTTCCAACTTGAGAAGTGCAAATCGCCCTGCCCATTTTTCGTACGCTAATAACAAACATAAACCCATAATCTTTATTGCAAAACTCGAAGGACTAACGTAAGCAAACGGTGCGACCAACTTAACCAGCTGAGTACAGATGTCTTAGACTAACAGCCAAGCACACTCAATTAACTGTGCACCTGTAGTCATACTCTCAGAAAAAATTGATGGAGCAAGATAACATCACTTAACAAGCGTGTGCCGGACAGTAAAAGCACACGGACCTTGTTCTCAACCTGTTGCAGCTTTGCGTATGGACACCTGCTTTCCACTATCGGGCGGTAAGAGCCATCGTTTGTAATAGTCCACATCTTTTACTGCAGGGCCCGATTGTGCATCATATTCTGAACAGAGTAAATAGTTGGACGACAAACTGGAAGTTGCTCTAAAAGAGCAGTGTTTGCTTTGTTTTGATAAAATACTCAAGCCAACATAGTTCTCGCCTATTAAGTTTCACGAGCGTACCCTGTCAATCAACTTGCTGGGGTGAAATCGTCTTTCACCACAGTACGATTGATAGCGAAATATTTGTCTTCTTTTGGTCAGCATGTCTAATTTGATGTGTCGATTCAAACACACTAGTGACGGTTAGTTGTAAAGCCACACAGAAATGGTGACCAAGTAAGTAACCTGCATTTAATAAGGGCTCAGCAGCAGTTAGTTCCGATGTACAAACAACACCAACGAACGAGAAGTCAGCCTGTTCACGGGTGTGGAAGTCTGTGGAAGGGTATTGCACTTCAATTACGGAAGGGAATCACGTCGGCCGACCAACATGAGCAGCCCCGTTCATTATTCTGACCAATCAAGTATCGCACACTGGACATAAGACAAAACTAAGTCGGATTCCCTTAGCAGACCACAAGGAATTCTGGTGCGCTGAGATGTTCCCAGCAGCCATCGAAATACGTGATTTGCGAGGCATTTTCGAACACGCCTGTGAGAAGCTACAAACAACGGACTTATCAACGATCTATATAATTTGCTTGCGTTGACGGTCGGATGAACTAAACTATTCGACAGAATAAGCGAAAAAACAAATCCTTCAAATCAGATGACCGAAATATATTCGACCGGTCACATCGATTCCATTTCTGTTTTGCGTACCACACATCCTTGGCCTGCTGTAGCCATTCACAAGTAAAGTATTATACTTTTATACGTTTCACCCATGACCTAATTACCCGTATATTTGGTTAACTGTTTACCTAGTGTTTGGAGTAAATGGTTCAAAAGGTACAAACTCAACATCGGATTTGAAGAAGCATCCGAGACAGAACCATCACGAATAAACAACGGTATCCTTCAGTGACTACATGTCATGAAGCTGCTTACATACCGGTTGGCTTGAAACCACAGAACAGGTATGAGCGTGTGATCAAAGAGGTGGCTCGAGTTAATTACGCGTTAATTAGTCAATCATCAGTCGAATTTGAACATTGCCTTCACAAAAATGTGCCTATAACTCTGGTACCGCCTCAGTAAACAAACTCATATTGCAAACAGTGATTCACTTGAGTGGATGCAAGTCCTACTTGCTCAACTTTGATTTACAAACTACTCAAGTTAAGAGCCTAAACTTTTAGTTTCTGCACAATAAGGCATTCACTGACAGGCCACATACAAAACAGCATGCAGAGTTAAATACTGGCAAGTTGCTCAGACAAACACAGAAGTAGCCGATCTAACCAGTGCTTGAACCAGCCTCCGTGTGGTTGATAAACGAAAGTTGTTATCATTGAAACACTTACTGCTGTACCTGGTTAGATTACAGTTAAAATAGGGATAGCGTTTGTCGATCTTACCATCCATGGTACATACACAATCTCAGTTTTCTATGAAGGGTCGCCTGTGTACCATTGATGTACCAGCAGTTTTATTGTGCAGTTTCAAGAAATGGTCCGGTCGCACAGAGGGTTTGTTTTCGACCAGTGGCATATCCCAGGCAGTAGCAGCATGCAGTGGCAACAACGTGTCAGTACTAGCAAGATTTACCAGTGTGCCCTCGGTACACACAGATTCCGTAGACCACTCAGCGTACCAATCGCAACACATAGGCATGCATGCTTTATGCATGCTAATTTACTGTTGGAAACGTAGTGCTTTGTATGCGGCTGACGGTTTACACGTAAAACAGTGGCCCGGTGGCCCACGTGTCATTTGGGCTCAGAGTATGAAACCCAAACTTACTTCAGTACAGCGCTTCTGGCCACCTTGCTAATATCGAAAAACAATGGACACAATTGACTAATGGTACTGTCTGAAATGATTAATGGGGTCCATGTTACGCAACAGTTTGTCCAGATTCATTTTTGCTTTTCTAAATTTATTGCCGTTCTCTCCTACAGGATCTATAAGTTTTCTCCATTTGTTGCAACACGTACGTCAGCAGAGTAGCGGCTGTGTCGAAGCACTGTCAGCTTGTTACGCAGCCCGCACTTGAAAATATCGCGCGCGATCTGTATCAACAACGCTGGACAGTGGTAACTCTCGGTATTTATGGGCAGCCAGCTGCACCACAACGTTCACGTTACCAACCAGAATGAAAACGTGCGTCTTCCTCTTGATTAGCTAAATCGGGTTACTGCCACGCGTTTGCTGCAATACGTTTCAATAGTCACTTGTGTCGAGAAAAGGAAATCTGGAGGCGGAACATAACATAAACATCCCAAGTATGCGTGGCCGTCACCCACTGATCCACACTTCAGACGGACTCGACTGAGAGGTCTGGCATGAGAAAATGTTCATCGGATCCGTAGGAAATCCGGGTTAACGAGTGGCTGCCAGACAGACCAGTTTTCACAAACGTATACGACAAACGTGTCGGGGAAGTCGCCAATTCCCCGAAAATATTGTGCCAAAAATTAACAAAGTACACCTGTGTGTGACCCTCATAGTTGGCACGGTCATGCGCCAGTTAGTCCTGCAACCTTTGTGCCAAATCTCTGGCACCCCACCTGCGCGCCTCAGCGCTCACATGCTCACATCCCGGTTACGCGCATCACTGTACCGATCGGCGCATCATTTGGTCCACCTTTGATTTGATCTTCTGATTGGTCACAAACCCTCTAAATATGAGCTGGTTTGTGACCGTGTTGTCTTCGGACTGAGTGACATAAAGGAACTCTGTCCGGAGGCCAGTCTTCTCTCTGTGTTCATGCGTTAGCCTCGGGTGGTTGGGTTGGTCGGGAAGTCTCAAACTGGTCGTCCATATTCCGTAGTCCTTTGTTCGTAACCGCTGACTATCGTTCCGTTATAAGCCGTTTCACTGACCGTTGTTCCGTTATCTGTTTACGTGCTTGTAGGACAATTGAACAAGTTACAACAATATGAAACTCACCGTTTGGTCTGAGCAACAACACATAATCACAAGGTCACAAATGCACCACCTGAACCATGATGGATTTCAGCGGCAAAATGAAAATGTCACAAGAAACAGTAAACATGAAAAAACGAATGAGCTGCCGTTCAGAATATGTGGCTTCAGAGACGTTCAAGTACATCACAAATTTCAGTATATTCTTGACCACCAGTCGACCTTAAATGAGTTCACCTGAAAATGTCATGCAGTGAAGCTCTTTTCGCGAACGGTTGTTCACTCCGACAGAAATCCACAAGGATGTCTGGTATGGTTTATATAATATGCCTATATCTCGTGATTATGAAAACCAGACCATTTCCAGTCACAATAGTGAAGTTATCTGACGGCCATCGATCCCTAACGAACCAAAGAACAGCCACAAAGTTGGTCGCCACAAAACAACGAGACAACTTC
Organism: Paragonimus westermani; assembly: GCA_008508345.1. NCBI lineage: Eukaryota > Metazoa > Platyhelminthes > Trematoda > Plagiorchiida > Troglotrematidae > Paragonimus > Paragonimus westermani. The sequence goes on along the minus strand of QNGE01000724.1, from coordinate 122,182 downwards.
ATCAAAGTACACCATTATCATCTTCCAGATATACATATATGAATCCAGTAGGTCTCGGAAAAGCTATCTTGTAGTGCATGTAAACATTGCCTGCGTTTCCTTCCCCGTCGAAAACGACATGAGAACGTTCCTTCTTCGCGTAAACTAATTAATTTCGAGGAAATTGCTTTCTCGATGAGGAAACTGTCACTTCCATCAGACAAACCGTTATCACAACAATGTTGTACACTACTCAAGATCGCTACTGCGCAAATGGAAATGAACAGTTCTGACGGGAAAAAACGCTGGCGATCCGCAGTTTCAGAAAGAAGAGCGCATGGCGACAATCGGAAACGTGTTTTGCATGGAACGTTGCGAAAAAACAGCTCTGCATGGATGACACCAGATTCAGCGAGAGTTTAACCGTACAAAATAATGCTTATGACCGTTATTTATTGTTACATGTCTCGTGACCGGTATCTATCAATGAAGATACTTTCAGATAACAGTTTTTACAACGGCACGCGTCGTTTCGTCAATCGGAACGCAGTGACGGATCGTCGGAGGACGACTTCGCTAGCGCCTTGACTAGTAATGACGCATTAGCTTTGTAAATGCCACACCAGCCCAGCATACCACATTTGTCCTTAATATCTTGGAGAATTTAGCAGACAATTAAGTCAATGCAAATACTAAAACGCACAAGCCTGAAATTGGAAAAACCACTCAACTTCCTTTCAAGGGGCATTAGGATTCCGATGCCTCCTGTATCATGTCGAATTTACCTCGCGGTGTGATGTATCACAAAATGAACAAAAACATCTGGCGCGGTACACTAAAAAATGCATGTTTCGACTTATCACCTAGTTTTATTCGTCAACTCTGAGAGATTTTATGCGTCTGCTTCTCCACTCCTGAGAACACACTAAAATAATACCATCAACAAGGAATAAAAAGAGGTTATAACTGTTTCAGGAGATACGCTACTCTGCTATCTTGGCGTGGTGGTCAGCCATGTGCACTGAATCAGTCCGGAGGGCTACACTGACTAGGACTTCGGCCCTTCCAGGTGCAGCCTTGTTAGGTAAGCCAAAGGGGAGCAGTCGGACGAAAAGCAGATGCACTAATTGGGTTATATGCCGCATTGCTGACCGCGTAGGAATGCTTAGGTAGTGAGGCACGATTCTATGAGCATACAGCTGAATTTTTTTTACAGTTGCGACACTCCCGTTTTCCGAATTAGGAAAAAGGGAACTAGAAAAGGTACGCTTAAACGAAGAGCATTTCGAATGCATAACGATTCACGGTGAGTGTCGGCGCATTATCCAATACGGTCGAAAAACGTCCGGTATGGTGCAGAAGCCTGGTACAGCTTCGAACACATCCAGTGCGAGCAGCAGTGGTCAGAATCAGATATTAACGTCTTATTCACTGCGCACTCAGGCCGGGCTTCCCAAGTGAGTCAAAACATTGAGTCATTGGCTCTGGGTAAGGTTCCTCAAAAAACACTGTGCCCTGCTGTCTCGCAGGTCAGACTTTTGAATCAGAGATTCGTGGTGCAGTCTCCTAAGTCAAGCCCCTTTCATGGCATAAACGACCAGGAGGTATCAGAAGTTATCGTTCTCTAGACAGTGACATTACTCACTTACTATGACTTCCAACTCCTATTTTACCTGCCTTCTCCGTACCCTCGGGCGATAAGTGTTTTCTGGCAACCATTGATGCCTTTGACATCCGTACTCCACGACAAATTGGCCAAGGTGCTCTGGCAAATACCTTTTCAAGTGTGGAGTTTGATGTTTCCTCCGTTTCAAATATGCGAGTCAACTGTTTAGCACCGTTATTCACTTGGGCTTACGTCTAGACGACCTGTCGATCCAAGCGCGTTTCTCCCAGGGTCCCTGGGGACGCCATAGCTGAATCTTGTGTTCAAACTGGGGTGAGAGCAGAGTTAGAGACCAGTGTAATGCTTTGTCGAGTACATCCTAGTGAACAGCCGTCTATACGCCATCTGATTCAACACATCAGATAGTCTGTCCACGCAAATCAGAAGGGCGCAGCATATTAATTTTACAGGCGCACGTTCAAACAGATAGCGGCTTGGATACCACCAAGGATGAGTTCTACGAAGTCCTCGTTTACCATCTGAAGCAGACTAAACATTCTGACATCACCAAGCTAGTAGGTGAACTTAGTGATCGGCTCGGTTTTTTTGCAGAGAAGCGACTGCGAGATGTCCATGTACAGCGCACTGACAATGGCAACAAACTGCTGCAGCAGTGTGCACCTCATGCTATCCATATTTCGAACGCCACATTGCAACACAGGAAGAGGCACTGTGTTACATGGAGACCTCCCTGCACTTCTCATACAGTAGTCAGTTACAGGTGGCACCACCCTGTTAAAAAACTGTTGTGCACTTCGGCGCAACCACCTGGATTCGGATCATGTTGTTATGTGCCCGTTCTGTTTTGTCATTTACCAACAGATTATACACTCGTAAATTCAAGACACTTAACTAGCATTCCGGCGAGCAGCGTGTAAAGAACGCTTAGCAGGAGGCACTGGTGAACCAACTGTCCAGTCCGAATCAGGCGGGAGGAACTAACGAACTCTGGGAACAAAGTGCTGCTGCCATGAAAACTTGTTGTGAACAGGTGTGTTTCAAAGACGTTATGCAGTTGCGACGGAATTAGATTTCTGTCACATCGATAAAATTCCTGATAAGAGCCGCTCGATTCCACCTGGCTCTGAACGTGATAACGACCGGCGAGAAATTGAACGCAAAGTGACCAAAAGATTGTGCAAAGACCGTGAGCACCACTTAGTCGGATATTCGAAAGAGATAGAGCCTTTTTTTATTTAAGAACACCACAAAATCTCTCCCTGATCCGTGACTGTGTTGGCCATCAAGTCAGTATAAGTGAGATCATGTATGAAAAAGATGGCTTGTTGATCACCACCCAATCGCGCCGACTTCGCAGGTGGGCTGAATGTTTTGAGGAACAATTCAGCCGGCCCTCTATCAAAGGCAAAAGTGGCCCTGCAGTTTAAGTTACTGAAGCAAAACACGACTCCTGAATGAGACGTCTCTTCTCTTTCTCTTTTCACGGATGGCGGGGACAGAGTGATATCAGAACCGGCAAAACCCTATAAGACGGTTTGGGAAAGTGGAGAGTAAGTACTTCGTGACTGGTGCCTATCAACAGTAATTCCCGTTCATTTTACGTCAGCTCATTAGGCCCAAAGGAAGTCAGATACGTGAGAAATAGGCAGGAGTCCGGTCCGGTAGTAGATTTGTTGATCACATTTTACCTAGCAGTGGATATTGGAACACCGGCATTCGTGTAGGCAGCCGACGGTCATGGACATTTTATAACTAAAGGCTGCTTTAGATTCAATGGCTCGTAACGTTCTCTGGAACTGCCCTCTTCGCAAGGGAGTCTCAGTGAAACCCGTGAATCTGTTGAGATCACTGTATGCGTATTCCGGAAGTGGGATGAGGGTTTATGGACAACCGCCTCGGGCGTCGATCGCCTCTAGTGGCGTTCGTTTGCCATGGACAACAATCTGGACGGTGCGCTTGCGGAACCAAGTGGGTTTGGTGTTGAGCCTCTTTCTGGAGCTAGGTTGAAAGACATGAAGCATGTAGATAACAATGTCTTGTTTAGCCTCCTCGACGAAGATATGTGGACCATGTTGGACAAGGTGAGTGATCGCGTGGGTTTGTATGGAATGTACTTCGCACCTTCAAAGTGCAAAATACAACTTCAGGACTAGGACATTCCCACTTCCACTTTTTTTATTAGACAATTCACTTGAGATTGTGTTCGGGTTTACATCGTTGGGCAGCAATATCTCGACGGTCTGTAATATTGTTGCTGAGACATTAACGAGGATAGGAAAGCCACAAGTTGCCTTTGCCAGCCTGAGTCAATTGTGGCGCCGAAAAGACGTCCGATTGTCGCTTAAAGGACGGGTGTATATGATTGTGTGTATTCTGTTTTACTCCTGTTCGCAACAAGGATATCAACAGACTTGCAGCGTTTGACCATCAGTATCTCCTCTAGTCAAGCCACATCAAGTGAACTGATCACGTGAGCAGTACGGCCGCTGGTCGATGCACATTTCAGAACGATCGGGATGCACGATCAGTTGGGCAACTGGTCGGGTTGCACAGAGTGTGATGGTCAGATCACGTACTTCGCATGCCAGCTAAGCGTTTACCGTACCGGGTATTGTACACTGAGACCATCAGCAGTTAGATAAAACCGCGTAGTGGTCAAGCAACTAGCTGGCCACGAAATATGAAGACGTTAATTGTTTCATTGAACACAGAAAGAGGATGTCTAAACACGACAACTGCATCACCAGATGAGTTAAGAAAAAATACACAGAGCTTGGAAATTTCACATTTGCGTTGCGTTTCCTACCAGTCCAGTATTGCGCGCTTTGATGAGCACTACGCATTAGCCAAAAATAGTTGTGACACTGTACACTCAACCAGGAGGGTTTTACGATTTGGGATCACTGGTGGTTAGCTTTTGTACGACCGATCGGATGGATTATTCGACTTTACAGTTTCAGTACATACAACGACATCCACTTTACTAAGTCAAAGCACTGGCAGTATTCAGGTAGACAACATTAATATTTGTCACCACCCAAATATCTCCACCTCCATAAAAGGCGAATATCACAAAGATTACATGAAAAGTGATCTGGTAACAGCTGTTGTCGAAAATGTGCGGGTCATTCAGTAATCCGTGGCTAATGATCCGAAATTTTCACGGAAACACAAATGAGTCGAGCAACAAGAAGACGTGATACACATCCAACGGATATGAACGTACCTGTAGTTCCTGACACTCGGTGGATACACGATCGTACTCTTGAGCCGTTTGCATTGATTGCTTCTTCAATGTGCTTAAATCTTGCTTTGCTAATTGATGAGCTATAATGAAAATCGGTAAAAAGCAAGAACGTTGTAAGCGAGCCAAAAAATATCCTTTAAAAAAATTAACAAACTGGTCCTTGTATCATAAACCTTGTAAGAATGAGATATCGTGGATCACATGCAAGTAGGATGTTAAGAATATGCTCTAACCTAAAGAAGAACGCACTTCAAAATATTCGATTCCACATGAGTTTCCAAATCAATTTCGATCGTATAGTCACAAGCCTATTTCGGTTCAGACAGCATGACTGAGCAGCAATACAATCAGTAAGTCGTAAATCAACGATTGATAGAACAATTCAATTTTCGCAAAACTCGTCACGTGGTGTGTGCAACTGAAACAACACGATTTGTACAAGTAACTCGTTATCATCTGAGTGGTGGGGGGAATCGAGTTTGTCTAATTGTTACTGATACCGGTTAGGATCATGTGGACCAAAATCGTGACCGCAACGCTAGTTCATGACATCCGCATGTGAATCCAATCTCTACTACAAACTGTTTATTTGGAATGATCAAATTGAATGGCACGCAAGGCGGTCAGCATGACGACGGTATTAAGTTGAAATGGTATCAGTAGCACCAATAGCAGAGCTGTGATCCGGACCAGCCAACAGAAAACGATGTGCTTTTCACGGTACTACATAAGTTCTATTTGCTAAATATATGTGTATGTGCTGAGGGTGGGAATACAGCTCTTACGCAATGTCACTGTTGCTTGTCCGGGGGAAGCCACGCGCCAGGAGGCTATATATACATATATACATATTCATATTTAGAGTAACTGAAAACGGGACACAGTGAGTAGTGAACGATTTATTGTGACTTTCAAATCCACACTAGGAACCATTACCAAACATAAATGTGTCGGAGTGAGAATATTCTTCTGCTTACCGTGTCCACCCGTCAGACTGTCTTCGCTCGTTGTTCGTTTTAGTGTCAACGATGCTGACGTAGTGTCCATGTCTACGTGTCTATTGAAGGAATTCCGCAAATAGAGAGCTTCCAGTACGAACCACTCCTCTTTCATTTTCTGCCCGCGCGATCACTTTCACATTATCTATGTTGACCTTGTGAACTGCGTCCGTGTAGTGGTGTCACAGTTGTGATATATATATACTCATACATATACGTGTGTATACACCCTCTTGACATGGTGCACCCCTCGGGCAGTCAACAGTGACCTTGCGTACAAGCTGAAACACCTCTTAGAATATATATATATGGCGTTCGGGTGTAAAAATCGAAGATTGCATGATGGGTATTTATTGTAACTTTTCGAATCTACACTAAAACCCATTATCACACAGTAACGATGGAAAATTCCGCACGTTACTGGCTTATCAATATGTTCGTCTGCCTATCACTCGCCTTTGTATGGCCAATGGGGTGTAGTGAATGTCGAGGTCGAGGTGTCTGTTAAAAGCGCTGTGAGAGAAGACTGATTCAAGGACTAGTCGTTGTTGCTTCACTTTTGCTAACCCGATCACCTTGGCGTCCGCCAGTTTGACCCCGTGACCTATGGTTGCGCAGCGTTGCCAAAGATGTGACTTCTGGTCTGCCCGTTTCAGTGCGAAGTGATGTTCGTGCCTTGAACCTTATCAGTTTCACCAACGTATGATCAACCACGGTCCTGGGAGGGAGTAGAGCGTATTACACCCACTTGCTAATGCGATTCAATCGGATCTTTCATCTTAAAAGGCTTACTTCGAAGACTGATGGTTTGTATGAGATGTTAACTTCAGATTCTCCCGAAATGATCTCTTTTGACTCCGAAATTCCGTTCACTTAAGAAAAGGATGACCTTGTCTTTCGTGTTTTGTGAAGTATACATAGATATGTATACACTTTATATATATATATATAATTCAGTGAAAAGTACTTCTGTGGCACCACGCAAAGCATATCCGAGTAGGCGGATAAAAAGACTGGTAGACACCGTGACAGGTGTGAAGACGGTAATGACGCTGTGAAACAGTTGTCAAACTTTTACCAAAACGTGGAAATATCGCCGGAGTTAGTTTTTCACTAGAGTGATGAGCAAAATGTTATGGTACGGTCAGTGATAAATTTAACGCATGTGGAGTAGGCTGGTATGATTCTGACTTGCAGACGACCTAATGAATGAACTTTGAGCACCGGCCCAAAATTCGAGGGAAACACGCACACACAATATTCAGACCTAGATGCAATCGAAGCCAATGCCAATCCCTGGAAAATTTTAGTGCCAGAAGTGATCTGTTTTGTCCGTGGCAATCCACTCCGAGGTATAGAAAGCCCACATAATATTCTAAACTGTGGAATCACAACGACTCACCAGAGCTAAATATCCTTGACACAATTACGATTTGCACAGAACATGTTGAACAAACCGGGGTGATGAACCCCACACACAAGTAGACCACTATCCTCAAGTGAAGTGAGTAGATTGTGCCGGCGCCTGTGTCGGCTCTGGAACAGGAATTACTGTAGGCGGAACTGTGCACCAAGGATACCAACTGACTACAAAAACATAGTCACGGTAACAAGAAAGGCAAGTATTTCAGTGCTAGCAACAGCTACAAAAGCCACTGTTCAGTCCAAACCCAAAAGAGATTGAAATAGACGAAAACACGCACAAACAGGAAATTACCTTCAGCTTCATTTTCTAACTTCTTGGTAAGCGTCTCAATCTCACTTTTCAAGCGCTTCACAATTTCGGACTATAAGAACGGAAAAATGAATCAGCGTCAAAAGGAACTAAAGAGAACAACTCTGAAAGGAAGACAGTATCGAAACACCTTTTATTCATCACGAAAGACGGTGCCAAAGAAGATCTCAATCGCGCTGTTTATAGGAATGGTAAACGGATTCCTTGGGTAGGGATATGCCTATCGCACCACACATAACAAACTGAACCACAAGTGGGCTGAATATTGTCAGAATACCCAACCAGAGATAGGAGAAAGCGAGGTAATCAAGAGCCAAATTCGTAGCTGAGCAAGAATCGTCGACACGGTTGCCACTGAGACTGTAGACACGGTTAATCGGCTTGATAATACGTGTCAAACGGCGATTTAAAATTCGTTTGTTGGTGAACCGCTTCCTCGGATAAATGGGACGAATCAGCTTAGCCGTGACGGGCTCGATACATACATGAAACCGGCCAATGCAGTTTTCTTCCTTCTGCGCTTCCTATTAAATATCCAGCCGGAAGACAACTAACGAAACCATGGCACTGCATGTGGGAAAATGTGTGCGTCAGCAACTGGCACTGGTTGCAAGTGACCAATGCAATGATCACCTCGTCTGGAGCAAGTAGAATGCCGACAACACGACCAAGATATGAACACACTTGTATAATTCTGTAAGCATAAAGCAGAAGCTTGTTAAAAAGTTGCGCTGCATGTTCTTTTCATGCGTATGACAAGACGCGCTACGTATACGTGTGCACCTTCACTGCAACAGTTTGCAAAGTGACCTAAGCGAATGGAGGAGCTCTCCATTTGTTCGTTAAGAAGGACTGTTACTGGTTCGTGCATCAGTGCTAGATATAATTCCGAAGGAGGATCAAAGACATTCCTGAATATGCACATCTACTTCACAAGCTGCCATAAAAACATGAGACATGCTTGTAGTGTTTTACAATAATAGTCAAAAAAGAAAGAAAAACATTTGCAAGCGATAGGCCCCAGAGACCTTCAGTGAGGTGGTGGACATGTATTTCAGTCTGGTTGAATCTCATCAGCACTACTTGCACCCCAAGACCGAAATCTGGACCAGCTAGTACGTGTGAGAATGATAGTCCGGACACGTATTAACCAAACCACGGGGTCATGCACACTGGATTAGTAGGAAAACAAGTGAATTACTTTCGTTACTTGAAGTAATCTACTCTATGATATCCGATTCGGATACAAACTAACAAGCATTCATCACGGACACAAAAACGGTTGAAACATGAATTTAGCGGGCGAAATCAGTGAGTCCCAACAAGGTCGAAACAGTTGTCTACCACCCTGCTGGAATTAAATGGGATTAACTGTTTGCAAAATATACCCTCACCCTTGATGCGGCCGCCATGAATGTTTGTCAGTTTGCTAGTGAACCACAAATGGCTAGTCGGCGTGAGCCTTTATGAAAACGGAGTGCAACAGATAAGTAAATGGTAACCCAGAAACGAACACACGGTGTTGTCTCTAAAAAGGTCACTTTAAAGTATCCTGTCTAATAGTGGAGTTCGTAATGACTCTTCTTCAAGCACGTCTGCTTTCAAAGTCCACATCTGCTGCATCAAGAAAGTATGAGGTCCATTGTTTAGTGGTCATTTGCAAAAGCTTCAAAACTTCATTGATTCGGCATCCACATTGTCCCGCTCGAAAAATAACCACAGCTTTCCACTCGACGTGACAGGCATCTATGTTGACATTTAAGAATCAATATCTACTTGACTGTGTGTGACCAATTATATTACACCGTGTGTCTCATCATGAATCGTTGCTCAAATGTCGGGCAGACAATAGAGGAGTGACCGAACAGTGCAGGATAAATTGCCGAAAGTCACATGAATATGGGGACTTCCTGTTACGATTGAAATACGTGTATGCAACGGAAAGAGGCGGAGGGTGCCAGTGACGACTGATTGTCACGTGGCAGTGAGACAAACAAAAATTCTGCAACGATGTCTGACATAATCGATTGGACAGTCACTTGCGACTACAGAAAAGATAGAAATGTTCCGGCATTCATTGACCGACATATACGTAATGCAAACGCGCGCACCGTAATATCAGGAGGAACGTACTTCAGACAATCACAAGTACAGTATGCACATTGAAAAAATAGGTCACACATGACCACGGTTACAGCAACTGATCATCTGAACAAATTAAGACGCGATTGTTCAGCTCAAGAATAAATGTGAGAGTTACGTCACGGTGGCTAAAAAAACTGATTTAAACGATCACAAAAGCAAATTCCTTGTCACGTTATTCGGGATGCACTCAGCTTAACGCAAGTTGGCGAGCTCTAAAAAGAGCGAAACTCGGACCTAATGACCGCCTTCAACAGGGAATAGTTGAAAGGTTCACCTTAATGTAAAGGCTGTGATCAACAATGAGTGATGTTCAATTCACATTAATCAAACCCAGGGTTACTTACCAGTAGTTAACAAACTGCTCAGGAAGTTTGATGAGCTCTAATTTTAACTCCACTGAGAAATTCTGATACTGTGGCCACCGATTCGAGTCTCTTCTTGTAACCAGCAAATAACCCCGGCACTACCCACAAGCCACGCTGGCCTAGTGTTTGCAAACGATAAGTTGGTCGTGCTTAATAGGAAACCAATGAAACAATGTTTAACACTGTTGCCCCGTGACAACGTGGACCGGAGTACAACCCCCAGTCCTGTTATGGACACGCCCTACTGAAGAGCTCTGATATGAACGAAACTCGAGTTCACCGCATTCATTTGAAAGGGGTTGGCTAGAAAGTCTACACAAATGTGAAAACCCCAAACAAATGTGTGACGTTCAAAGTGTACGCTGGTGAAACAGACTAAGTTATCAACCTCTGAAAACTGAACACGTGCAAAAGAGACGGTGGAAAAGTGCGTTGACTGATTTTGCCAGCACAATTAGTTCAGCTGCTGTTGCAAAGAAGGACCGTCACGGTGAGACTGGACCTTGACGTGGTGTGACGGCTTGCGCATCTCGATGACCTTTTGGGCTAAACTGGACAGAGTTACTCATACCAGGCAGGCCAACAGGTAGAGGTCTGACAAACCACAGTCTCCTGGTCCTCCAGGTTGGGGGTTGGAAGATGGTTGGCATCTCTTCCTGAAAAACGTACCA
>QNGE01000724.1:10678-108241 GCA_008508345.1 Paragonimus westermani | reverse complement strand
ATGATGATGATGATGATGCAAAGAAGGAACATTTTTAGTAGACCGAACCTTTCAACGGGTGATCACCAGTCTAGATTTGTTGCTCACACGATTATCTTCAGCATTTACTTTTGGTGATTATCTTCAGCGTTATACTGTGAGTGACCACAACGACGAAGAAATCAAGAAGTGATACGAAGTATTTTACCCAGTATCCCAAGTTGACAGTCATAACAAGAACAAGTGGCGCAGCACAATGGCAACTATTTCTGTAATCCCCGGATGGATTTCGGTCTACAACATACTGTTGTGACCGCAAAAGATGTTTGACCTGTGAATTCGTTTATTAAACTGAACCCTGTACAGGTTATGCTAAAACATAGGACCGCGAACGCACACACTCATTTGCAAGGCTGACGTGTGTTCACACACACCCAGCAGCAATACATTGTCGTTCGTCCGGATGGTACGTCCCCCATAGCGCGTATATACTAGCCCAATAATCGCTCCTGATCCACCATCCTCCTGGCGTTGACACTTGCCATCTAGTTCCCAAATTGTGAGTAGCATATTACTCACAAACGAAGCTGCCTATTATACAACAACACTAAGGACCACCGGAACCAGGCCTAACAACCTTTCTTAAGGTCATTGTGTGAATTATAACCTGAAGACGACTCATCCAAAATTACTCCATTCACCACGCTCTTAATCTTGACAAACTCTCGTATACATCAGCGAGTGAGCGATTGTCTGTCCGGAGTCATGCACGCTACAGTTGCTCCGTTTTACGCTGTAAATTCCGTTTCACAGCGCACAGTATTGTCGAGGTGGAACCAACTAGGAGCCAACTTTCCGCTAGCTAGTTTCACAGCTTTCATAGGATAGGGCTTTAGCCACTACTGGACACAAACGGCAAAACGTGGGCCAAATAGTTTCAGGATTCCCAAACCAATATAGTGGAGAGATCATAGCGACACCCGGATAGAATACAACTATATGACTGGTAGCCGGAATCCTCAGCACTGAGTTATCGCAAGTTCGACATTTAACTGTGAGTATCAACTACGTTGTATACTATTCCAGTTGGACTGCTCAGTTTTTAATCCACGTCGTTTTAAGACAGTTATTGAAAGGAGTCTAAGTTAACGTTGATGCACAATAACAACAGTTCAACTACTGCATTATTCCTTGCAAAGCCGTTGCTCTGAGTAGACTTGCTCATGAGCAAAACACCAACAGACTGACTTTTAGTGTCCATTCAATGAAGGCACATGTTGCTTCGAGGAAAAATTGAATGACTAGAATGAAATTAGAGCTTACGACCTACGTGTGTGTAGTTTATGGTTTCCATCTCCCAGGATTGAGCCACGGATCCCCGTGAAATGGCACCACATTAAACACGTACTCTGTCAGATGAGCTGAGTCAGAGTTCGTAGGACAGCTGTAGGTGTATATCGTACGGAGTAACTGCAAAACCGCCCGTAGGTGTTCAGCGGGCAAATCAAGGTCAAGGGTAAAGAAGTTACACTTCCCAAATCACAGAATGGAGATGGGTTCCGCACCATTGTGCAACCGGAAACAATGAGACGAAAAGAAAGAAGTCACAAGCGGAGCAATTGTTGTGCAGAAAAAACGATCGACGCATGCGGTGGTTAGGCACAATGATGCCAACGCTCTCCTGACTTAATCCTTCCTCAGGACTGATCCGAATAACGACCTTAATAACATACGAAGTCAAAATGCACAACAGGCACCCACGTGGTGCACCAACGTTAACCGAAAAGCTCACAAAACAGTGAATATCGTGAGCTATGCGACGCTGCTTTTGGCCTCTATAACGACACAACACAGTGGTCTAAACTGGTAACATCAAAGTTGGTCCAGACGTTGTACCGGCCACGGTAATCACCCACGCTCAATCATAATCCGCGTGTTTGGGATATTTTAGGCAACACTACTGATAAAAACTGTGAAACTGCAAACCAATCACAGATGGAATACGGACGCATTTATGAGAAGAATGCAAACAGGTAAGTGCCGATACAGAGGTGGTTAAATGTTTTTTTTAAATATGGTTAACCGGCCAGTTCAGGGCAGCAAGTTGAGGATGGAAAACCAGATATTTCTTGAATTGGAAAGATCATTGGAAGAGGATAAGCAATTCTTCTGGTGTTAAACCACCCCGTGATAAGCATACAGAGAACACTAGTGATGTACATTATGATTCCTTGCGACGTTTCTTTGAGATGAAAAGCAAACCAAATTACCATGTTTCTCGGTTTAGGTAGAGCATTTTGTTGGCTAACGCATTAGAAAGCCCTCAGAATACTCACCTCCTGACGCAAACAAAAATGGCCAGAAACGAATAACCAGGACCGATCAAGTTGAACATATATGTTCTCGAATGTTAACTTCATTCCAATGAACGCGCACTGATCGCAGAACGCACATTTGCGTTATTTCATTGAGGTTCAGGATAATCTCTATTCGGTCCATTCATTAATATACGTACATTTGTATACCTACACAAACATATGCGCATTTCGGGTGGATCAACACTGCCTCCAGTGACGAGATGGTTGACTTTGTTCTACATCCTCACCAAGGTATGAATGTTGGATGAAAAACAATGCACGAGTTAAATCGTGAAAAGTTAACCCTCTTTCATCACCTGATGTGCCTAAGGATCGTTTGGACACAACGAGAAAATGTGAAGTTGAATCCCTTTTTAAAATTGCTTAACCGTGATGTGGGAAATTCTGAAAACGATGATTTTTACTTTATTTTGCATGAAAATTCAACTTGAATGTCCATGACATGTGTAGTCGCTTGTAGACGTACGGAATGGGTTGGCTTTAAACTGACTGACAAGGATTAAAAGTTGGGCCACAAATCTGACAGCCGATATGTACTGCCAAAAAGTCTTACGACACACTTAACTATCTTGATGATTTGGAGGAAATCTTCGGCGATACAGTTGGAAATGTGTGCGACAAAAGCGAAATAAAATAGGAAAACATGTCATGTGCAGTTTTTGCGTGATTGTCAACATGAACCTAGTTCATCACGTTCACAGAACATAAATATACCATTTATAAGCAACAGTGACCCACCGGGGGCCTGATCCCTGGAACAAGTCGTACGGAAAACTAGTCACCAGTCCACAATTCAGCCTTACACCTTCGCAGAATCAATCTCATTACAATGGCTGTCATTCCCTTAATAACCACATAAAAGTTACAAATGTTCAGTAAGAATCACGCGAAAATGTCCTCTTGGGGTGCGCTTGTCAAAAATGATGTGGAGTCACAAAGATGGAAAAAGAGAAGTCTTCAAACACAAACAGTGTCCGATTGAACTCACATCGTCCTCACTGCTCGTGTTCAACATTCGTTCGGCGGCTGCGCTGGCACTTGCAGCCTGTTTGAGAGAGGCCTCCTGGCTAGCCGCCATTTGGGCGTGCTCAGAAATGAGACGAACCAGACGACGGAACACGCTGAAAACATACACAAACACCGAGGTAAAAGGAAATATACAGGTGGGTGACTTAGCTCAAGTAACACATCTCTGAAGTCTCGACATGGCTACAGAGCTTAGTTAGACAACGCATGGCGCGTTCGTACATGGTGTTTCGGTCGGTGGTTCGGATACAACCGAAGCCCAAATTTTTCACGATGACACACTTAAGAATATACATGCGGAATACATCAAAAATGTACCCACACACACTGTATATAAAACCTTAGGACGGAGCTTGTGGTGCAACGTAACGAATAGACTGGACATTATCCGGCTGTTCAGCTCTAGATGATAATAGCAACGACAGCCGGCGATCGGATTAGCAACCGTGGGATTGGTTGGCGGAATCGCCGCCCCTAATAAGGTCAACGGTTAGGAGTGCGTGAGACAAGGCCAAAAGCGCGCTGGAAACTGTCAGACAGCTCAAATCTAGTCAACAAAAATCACGGCAATCAGACAAAAACGTCAGTGGAACCACGTGTGCTAGAGTAACACTACTTGGCACTCGGTAGACAATCAGAAAACCGATCACACTAATTAAATGATTACAGTCCGACACAGTCGGGTTTGAAACCGCCTTAATCACAACATTGTTCAACCACACAGGATGGTGTTTACATGCTCCACCAGACAACCGCTCTGCAGTACGACCAACCGTGATCTCCGTTGGCAAGCGAAGCTCGTGTGGACAACTAACCATCCCTGGCCCACAATCAGTCCAACTCAAATTCCCGAACAATGGTTGCATAATCGTAAGCAAACACGCAGTCCGCAGTCCCCATTGGCAGATTTCCTTGCTCGTCCTGGTCATTACTTTCACATTTTTCTTGTAATTAGCCCGATGGTCAAAAGCAAAAAACAAGACGTGTACACCACTTTGTTCTTCCCATGACTTCAATGGGCATGTTCGAATGAGGAAAATTGAGACTTGAAAACTGAATATTAAGGAAAAGCTTAATCATGGAGCCCGTACAGGTTTGTAAGCGGTGGTTGTTAAGCCTTAACTCAAACGCATCTCAGTTCTAACCTTGACAAACCGGTTGAACTGTTACCTGGTAGCAGACAACCCGACGGCTGTTGGTCTGCCACCGGTCGCACGATGTCCAAAAACGCGCAACTCCATCAATTTAAGCTCCTGGTGGCCACGGGTGTGTCGATGCAGGCAGACACAAATGCACGCACACGCACCTGAGCAAACGTACGCGCGCAGGTCACGTACAGATGCGTCTCCATCAAACCCAGCGAATAACGTGCAAACGCGCCCTGGCTGGCCGGCCTGAACAAGACAATGCGACGCGCTTAAGTTGAGACGACGATACGGACCGCTTGACGCGCAAGAGTAACAGCATGGCTTGGTACAACGCCATGTCACATAAGAGATACAGTTAGCCCACAACTTCATGCCCGCAATGGTTATTCTCCACCTGATTAAACGTTTTACTCGAATGACCATCACTGAGGCCTGAGTTGGTGCTAGTGACTGTCCTGGCTACCATATTGTAGCGAGAAGGCGTCCAATAAAGCACAATCTTTNGACTTGCTCATGAGCAAAACACCAACAGACTGACTTTTAGTGTCCATTCAATGAAGGCACATGTTGCTTCGAGGAAAAATTGAATGACTAGAATGAAATTAGAGCTTACGACCTACGTGTGTGTAGTTTATGGTTTCCATCTCCCAGGATTGAGCCACGGATCCCCGTGAAATGGCACCACATTAAACACGTACTCTGTCAGATGAGCTGAGTCAGAGTTCGTAGGACAGCTGTAGGTGTATATCGTACGGAGTAACTGCAAAACCGCCCGTAGGTGTTCAGCGGGCAAATCAAGGTCAAGGGTAAAGAAGTTACACTTCCCAAATCACAGAATGGAGATGGGTTCCGCACCATTGTGCAACCGGAAACAATGAGACGAAAAGAAAGAAGTCACAAGCGGAGCAATTGTTGTGCAGAAAAAACGATCGACGCATGCGGTGGTTAGGCACAATGATGCCAACGCTCTCCTGACTTAATCCTTCCTCAGGACTGATCCGAATAACGACCTTAATAACATACGAAGTCAAAATGCACAACAGGCACCCACGTGGTGCACCAACGTTAACCGAAAAGCTCACAAAACAGTGAATATCGTGAGCTATGCGACGCTGCTTTTGGCCTCTATAACGACACAACACAGTGGTCTAAACTGGTAACATCAAAGTTGGTCCAGACGTTGTACCGGCCACGGTAATCACCCACGCTCAATCATAATCCGCGTGTTTGGGATATTTTAGGCAACACTACTGATAAAAACTGTGAAACTGCAAACCAATCACAGATGGAATACGGACGCATTTATGAGAAGAATGCAAACAGGTAAGTGCCGATACAGAGGTGGTTAAATGTTTTTTTTAAATATGGTTAACCGGCCAGTTCAGGGCAGCAAGTTGAGGATGGAAAACCAGATATTTCTTGAATTGGAAAGATCATTGGAAGAGGATAAGCAATTCTTCTGGTGTTAAACCACCCCGTGATAAGCATACAGAGAACACTAGTGATGTACATTATGATTCCTTGCGACGTTTCTTTGAGATGAAAAGCAAACCAAATTACCATGTTTCTCGGTTTAGGTAGAGCATTTTGTTGGCTAACGCATTAGAAAGCCCTCAGAATACTCACCTCCTGACGCAAACAAAAATGGCCAGAAACGAATAACCAGGACCGATCAAGTTGAACATATATGTTCTCGAATGTTAACTTCATTCCAATGAACGCGCACTGATCGCAGAACGCACATTTGCGTTATTTCATTGAGGTTCAGGATAATCTCTATTCGGTCCATTCATTAATATACGTACATTTGTATACCTACACAAACATATGCGCATTTCGGGTGGATCAACACTGCCTCCAGTGACGAGATGGTTGACTTTGTTCTACATCCTCACCAAGGTATGAATGTTGGATGAAAAACAATGCACGAGTTAAATCGTGAAAAGTTAACCCTCTTTCATCACCTGATGTGCCTAAGGATCGTTTGGACACAACGAGAAAATGTGAAGTTGAATCCCTTTTTAAAATTGCTTAACCGTGATGTGGGAAATTCTGAAAACGATGATTTTTACTTTATTTTGCATGAAAATTCAACTTGAATGTCCATGACATGTGTAGTCGCTTGTAGACGTACGGAATGGGTTGGCTTTAAACTGACTGACAAGGATTAAAAGTTGGGCCACAAATCTGACAGCCGATATGTACTGCCAAAAAGTCTTACGACACACTTAACTATCTTGATGATTTGGAGGAAATCTTCGGCGATACAGTTGGAAATGTGTGCGACAAAAGCGAAATAAAATAGGAAAACATGTCATGTGCAGTTTTTGCGTGATTGTCAACATGAACCTAGTTCATCACGTTCACAGAACATAAATATACCATTTATAAGCAACAGTGACCCACCGGGGGCCTGATCCCTGGAACAAGTCGTACGGAAAACTAGTCACCAGTCCACAATTCAGCCTTACACCTTCGCAGAATCAATCTCATTACAATGGCTGTCATTCCCTTAATAACCACATAAAAGTTACAAATGTTCAGTAAGAATCACGCGAAAATGTCCTCTTGGGGTGCGCTTGTCAAAAATGATGTGGAGTCACAAAGATGGAAAAAGAGAAGTCTTCAAACACAAACAGTGTCCGATTGAACTCACATCGTCCTCACTGCTCGTGTTCAACATTCGTTCGGCGGCTGCGCTGGCACTTGCAGCCTGTTTGAGAGAGGCCTCCTGGCTAGCCGCCATTTGGGCGTGCTCAGAAATGAGACGAACCAGACGACGGAACACGCTGAAAACATACACAAACACCGAGGTAAAAGGAAATATACAGGTGGGTGACTTAGCTCAAGTAACACATCTCTGAAGTCTCGACATGGCTACAGAGCTTAGTTAGACAACGCATGGCGCGTTCGTACATGGTGTTTCGGTCGGTGGTTCGGATACAACCGAAGCCCAAATTTTTCACGATGACACACTTAAGAATATACATGCGGAATACATCAAAAATGTACCCACACACACTGTATATAAAACCTTAGGACGGAGCTTGTGGTGCAACGTAACGAATAGACTGGACATTATCCGGCTGTTCAGCTCTAGATGATAATAGCAACGACAGCCGGCGATCGGATTAGCAACCGTGGGATTGGTTGGCGGAATCGCCGCCCCTAATAAGGTCAACGGTTAGGAGTGCGTGAGACAAGGCCAAAAGCGCGCTGGAAACTGTCAGACAGCTCAAATCTAGTCAACAAAAATCACGGCAATCAGACAAAAACGTCAGTGGAACCACGTGTGCTAGAGTAACACTACTTGGCACTCGGTAGACAATCAGAAAACCGATCACACTAATTAAATGATTACAGTCCGACACAGTCGGGTTTGAAACCGCCTTAATCACAACATTGTTCAACCACACAGGATGGTGTTTACATGCTCCACCAGACAACCGCTCTGCAGTACGACCAACCGTGATCTCCGTTGGCAAGCGAAGCTCGTGTGGACAACTAACCATCCCTGGCCCACAATCAGTCCAACTCAAATTCCCGAACAATGGTTGCATAATCGTAAGCAAACACGCAGTCCGCAGTCCCCATTGGCAGATTTCCTTGCTCGTCCTGGTCATTACTTTCACATTTTTCTTGTAATTAGCCCGATGGTCAAAAGCAAAAAACAAGACGTGTACACCACTTTGTTCTTCCCATGACTTCAATGGGCATGTTCGAATGAGGAAAATTGAGACTTGAAAACTGAATATTAAGGAAAAGCTTAATCATGGAGCCCGTACAGGTTTGTAAGCGGTGGTTGTTAAGCCTTAACTCAAACGCATCTCAGTTCTAACCTTGACAAACCGGTTGAACTGTTACCTGGTAGCAGACAACCCGACGGCTGTTGGTCTGCCACCGGTCGCACGATGTCCAAAAACGCGCAACTCCATCAATTTAAGCTCCTGGTGGCCACGGGTGTGTCGATGCAGGCAGACACAAATGCACGCACACGCACCTGAGCAAACGTACGCGCGCAGGTCACGTACAGATGCGTCTCCATCAAACCCAGCGAATAACGTGCAAACGCGCCCTGGCTGGCCGGCCTGAACAAGACAATGCGACGCGCTTAAGTTGAGACGACGATACGGACCGCTTGACGCGCAAGAGTAACAGCATGGCTTGGTACAACGCCATGTCACATAAGAGATACAGTTAGCCCACAACTTCATGCCCGCAATGGTTATTCTCCACCTGATTAAACGTTTTACTCGAATGACCATCACTGAGGCCTGAGTTGGTGCTAGTGACTGTCCTGGCTACCATATTGTAGCGAGAAGGCGTCCAATAAAGCACAATCTTTATTGTCCAAATCGCCAGTCACATGCAACGCGCGCTCTCTCGTTTATGAGTCATAACTCCAACCCGCAGCACCCCCCTCGGTTTCCGTTCACACGTCGTGTGCACTTCTAACCGGTTTACGTGTGTGACCGGTGCCTTCTATCGGAGGGTTTTCCGCTTGCCATTCCTCGTCTGTTTGTCCGACTTCGTTGCGCGATGGCTCGTCCGGCTGCTCGTGCTGTCCGCCATCCACCCAATGTTGGCCTTGACCGTATTTCAACATCGTGTTGAGATGTTCCTCTAAATGTTGGAAAAACCACGCCTCCGATCTGGCCGTCTGTCGTATTTCGCCTGCCCTGCCTAGCCCGTTGGTCCGATCCAGTCGAGCGGTGACTCATCCGGTCGCGCACGTTGTCCTTGATCCGATCGCGGCAGGTTTTCGAACGTACCTCCCCCGCGTTGGGGTATTCGGCCGAACGTTCGAAAACTCGCACCTCCGACCTGACAATCCACCACAATATGGTGAAAGAAACGACCACAATAGTGGGCCTTGCGAATGCAACGATCACACCCAGGAAACAAAAAACCGGGACGCCCCAGAGAGGCCGAGGGGGGTGAGAAGGGACGATCTGTTTCGTTTCGATAAGATTCGGATACGAGGTCGGAGTATGCTCAGAAAAGTAATTAGAACATGCGAATCGCCAACGTGTGCCCAAACTCGAAGATTGGTTACTGTTTTTTGCTCAAAATCTGACTGACGACTTGAATTGGGACCACAACGCCTTCGTTTCACCATAGTCACTGCACAGTTAACTGATCTGAAACAATACTGCAAACTTACTTAAATAGGCCACAGCAGTGGCACCTGCAATGGGAAGTCGTAAGTCGATAAGACAGTCGTATGGAATTCCGCATGTTCTCTGTAAAGTGTGGGCAATTCCTTACAAAGGTAATAGCCACTAGTCCATACGAATGGAGAAGCTGTAGTGTAATGGAACATCAGTGCAGCGAACACCCAGATTCCTTAACATCGCTCCTGAATAAATTCCTCCAATCTGATGCCACGCCACATTTGCAATAGACACCAGCACTGCTCAGGAAAATAGGTATCACCTTAGAGTGAAAAACTAACTACATCGCTTTTCGCAAATTCTCATGGTGCCAACTCTTTGTCTCCAAGAAGAGAAACAATAAGGTGTCAGATAAAGTAAAGTGATCACTATAAACACTGATAGACTTTCTCTGCTGTACCATGACCTGAAGAGAGTGCCACTGCACTGAGTAGGCTGGCCGCGAAGTGCCAACTTTATGCGGTAGGTGATGACAGACAGTTGCCAGCCTGCACCCAGACACGAGAACTTCCAACAACTGCAACCTTACAAGTTGGCAAGTGTAATGAATCAAAAAATCAATCAGGCAGTAACAACAACCAATCATCTATCAGTTCAGCTATTTTCAAACGAATGGACGACAGCCCTAAAATATCACACAGTATATACATTGAAGTCAGTTCAGATAAATGAGTAGAAGCAACAATAAAATTATTATGGAGGGGTTACAATATAAGGTTGGTAAGATTGGATTATTGAAGGAGAGGAGATAAACCGGGGACAGGAAGAACTTACAACCACATGAACAACGCGAATCCGGCAATGTACAGATTACGCTGTGCACGGAACATGCGCATGAGGAAAAGTGACTCAGTCTCCGGTCGAAGATCACTCGGGTGTGACTTTAGCGTTTCATAGGCATTTCGTTGATTCATTACTTGACGTAATGCTTCTGAAAGGTAAATGAAAGGAGCAAAACAATATTATGTAGGGAAGCTGCAAGGGACCGGGACTCACATCTTTGTCAAGGGTGAGAGTGGTATTGGAGTGTGAACTGATCGGACTAATTACATGTGAACATCAAGGATATGATAACTGCGAGTTACAGCAAAATACAAGCATCGCCAAAGGTCAGACTGTCTAGAAGGAGCATTTATAATGTTAAAAAGTTAAGATTAAAAAGATGTGAGAAATTTCCCGCAAGGCTGCAGACGGGATAACAAGTACGCCATAGTAGTCATCTCGATATAACAGCTTACGTGAGCGAATTTTATAGTATGGTAACGCACTCAGATTAGAGATGTTCTTCGCTGAAGACATTTTTTCGTTGCAGTGGCGATATACTGTCGCTACATCTGAGGCACATCATACTAGTGCGACCAGGGTAGCTAGTCCCAACTAATAATATACAAGGCTAAATACCATGATAACGAAGGGGAGATGGTGGTGATGAGGAAGCGGAGTCGCCAGAAGAAAACTGTGCGATTTTGGCCAAAAAAAGAAATATCTGGGTTCAGCTGTCAAGCCAACTTTCAGAAAGAGGTATACAAATGAACATTCCAATATAAGGGCCACTTAGGACACAGCAATAAAATGCGTCTAGACCGAATCCTCGTGGACGTTCAAACCCAAATGAGGACCGCGACATGTGGATGACACTTGGCGTTTAAGTATGAACCAGGATCGATTGATTTCGCAGCCGCTTCAACAGTCATACATTAGACTAACCGTTACGTGCCAAGGGTAACAAAAACCAGAACTTTACTGTCCTGCTGGTCATATGAGTGTGTAGAACAAGCGAGCAGCTGTGCACATAAGTACAAACTAACCCGATGGAGAATCAAGCCCAGATGATACGTCTGTCACACCTGTGAAGACACTGATAGCCAGTTCAGCATCGACTATAAGAAAATGACGGTCACTAAGTGAGTACCGACAACGCAAAGACAAACCAAGGCGGGCAACATAAACTGCGAAAAATACACACTCGAAGATGCAGTTGGAACATTCCAACAGACTGATTACTACCTAGTGTATCACTTTTCACAAACATCAAGAAACAGCAGTGTTAATAACAGCACCATTAGGTGAACAACGTACTTACCTACTAATACCATTCCAAGAAGGACTAGGAAGAAATTGAAATAGTAGTTTGAGAATTCGGCTACTTTTCGAACCCAGGCGGTTTTGAAAAATTTGGACCAACTACGTTGGAAGAATTGAGTTGATAATTGAAGGGAAACAACGTAACAAGCTTACGTGCGAGATGAAAATAGAGGTAACATGAACAGAAACACTGTGAACATCTCCGCGTAGAGAAAGCCAGCAGTCAAATGCCACAACATGGTTCAGGCTGGGAAATAAAAACAAAAATGAGTGTACTGTATTTGAGACTTGAAAAGTGGTTCAGTAGAAAAAACGGTAAAAGTATGGTGTTAAGTGGATTTTTTATTTATATTCTGAGGACGAGAGGAACAATAACGCACAAGAAACGTGAGTAGTAAAAGAGCATTAAGTATGTAAGATGTAACACACACTAAACAGAGGCTTTTTAGAACAAATATTAATAAGTAGCCCAAATATACAGAAGCAACACATGAGAGAATGGTCAACGCAAGCGCAAGATGAAGTGGAAACCGTCCTTTCGGGAGCTCTATAAGGATACGATTAGGAAACATACACAACTAACCGAGAAGCATAAGTATAATATAAAATCCAAGTCCATAAACAGGGTTTCTTTGGTGAAGCAGATAGAACTTTGGTTGGACTAGGCCGAATCCCTTGGCAAAACTAAACCAAACATAGGCGATAACACAACTTACGGCGATGTGAGAACCTTCGAACAACTGATATGTTCGGATACGTCACACAGAGCCCGATAATTCCTATCGGTTTCTACGGAAAACTCAACATATAGGGTGTAAATGCACAGCAGACAGCCCAAGGAGGAGAGCACCATGACTGGGTTGATGATCTTCATCTCGCGCTCCAACCTAAAGGAAAAAGGAACGAAGCATGGTCAAGCAGTCGAAATGTTAACGGACTTGCACTGGAAAATTCCAACATTTTGAACAGCTTGTCCTATTTAAGATAAACGAAAACCAACCCAAAAGAGAGTTAAATAAGGCACCGACACCTAGAGGTTAAATGACCGTCAGTGCACGCAAGGATAGGAGATTGCTTTTGTACATACATCTGGATGACAGAACGGAATTAACCAACTTGCTAGAGTGAACAGAACAACTCACGGGCTCGCAGCAAAGACTGACAGAATAATACGTTAACTAAGACACATTAACATCAACATTTCTCGTTTTGGGCCGTATCCGTGGGTACTGTGGCTAGAGCATCGCTAAACCTGGTAACGGTACACGAAACAGCAACAAGTCAGTAAAAGGTAGGAGGAAGAACTACGCAAAAAGCAATGGGCTCGAGAGACATAATCAACAGGTTTACGGATACCGGCTCACCGTGGGCTGCAATACACTACCAACAGCCTACCTAAATAGCGGCAGGGGTGGTTGTGAACTGAGCAAACTGTACCTACAAAATTCACAAGGTCGTAGCTCCCTGCCTGAGTACCCCGCACACTGTCAGTAGTGCTTAATATAGCTCTACGAATGTAACAGAGTTTAATATGGTTGCACCTCTTCGGCCTATGTGGCATGGTTGTACTTCAAGGGGCCGAAGTAGTAGTCAGCATAGCCCGTCGGATGAATACAGCACTCAGACCCAACGATTAATAATGGGCATAGAAGCACGGCGGCGTTAGTGAAACTTGGTAGAGCCCATGAAATTGATGTGATCGGAACGAGAAACACGGTAACTCACTCAGTACTCACGGATATCCATGAACATGGTTAGAATTGACAGCTAACAGGGGTGTTCCCGCCGCAATCAATTTGCAAACAGATCTAGTCTGATCTAACGATGATATAACAGATTGACTGAATGTTAGGAAGTGATAATCTCTGGGCTGCAAACTACACCACTTGAAGGCGTTGGGCAGTATGGGTCACATCTTCCCAACTTTTACACTACACGTTTGCCATTACGTGACAAATCAAGTCA
The DNA here is from genome assembly GCA_008508345.1 of Paragonimus westermani. NCBI lineage: Eukaryota > Metazoa > Platyhelminthes > Trematoda > Plagiorchiida > Troglotrematidae > Paragonimus > Paragonimus westermani. The sequence goes on along the minus strand of QNGE01000724.1, from coordinate 94,486 downwards.
TACATGTACTGGCTACTGTCAGGCTGTCAAAACCTAGGAAGCAATCGCCGTAATATGGGTTTTAGGCTTCAACTGTTCAACCGACAATTGATGTCTTTCGTATAAAACCGCTGTGTAAAAAAGCTAAGCTATCTTGAAGTAGCACATACCTGTTGCTATCTAGTTGCACCATGTAACCAGGTTCAGAGCCGTATACCTTTGCACATGTACCTGCAGAGTGTACCGATTCCCGCTTTGACGGTGGCTCTACCGGTTAAACTTTCACCATTCGCCAAGCGCTGATGGAGACAAATGTTGGCTGTCGTTTTAGACAGCTGTGAAACGTTTACCAATGTTGAAATCACTGCTATTTATAAAAATGAGCATGTTCATTATCGCCTTGCCTCTGCAACTTCGCTACCGGAATAACAGAATTCATAATAAAATCAGAAACAATAAGAAACGAGCGATTCATGCTAACGCCTAACTGCCATATAACCTAAGTAGAACAATCTCTTCTTGAGAAGCGAAACAAGCACGAAAAATAGGACCGAAGTACGAGGACAGCCAGTCTAAACCCAAACACTCAACGTCAAGATGCCTAAATCTTGCGGGCAAGTAACCGTGCTCCTAGAAAAAATCAGGCGGCATCTGTACGACAGCAGAACAACTGTAAAACTCAAGCCATCACAGCTGAATAGGTACCATTTCCTTGGCGTCTGTTATCTAAAACTGCGAGCCGAGAGGACAACTTGGAGGACTAAACCAATCTGTGGGAGTCGACCAAGCAGAGACTAATTTCACTTCCCTAGTTTATCAACCTCACATTTTGACAGTCGCTTGCTGCACCGACGGTGTTCAGCGAGGCACAGAACTAGTCAGCAGCCTTGGTCCATGACCCAATCATCAAACCTGCAGACCCCTAGAGTGCTGGAAGGAGTTTGCTTGATTTTCACAGACCAGGTAACAACGCGTGTCCCCACGCCCTACATTGTTAAACTGGAAGGTAAGGTGATAAAACCGATAGTCACTTACGTCAGGCAAGTCAACAAGTGGGCTGATGAACTTCAATATTCTAGTCTCTTGTTTTGAAGGCTAAAAAAGGCTGAAGGCAGGGGTCACGCTTGATCAATCTCTGGTCCAGAATTGATAACCCTGTCACTATTGTCAACTCAACAACGATCACATTTTGCGCTTCTACTATTCTCACGCTGCATCGGTCTTACGCTATTCTGCTCGTTGAGTCATATATTGCTGACGCCCTTAGCGTCCCATTTACATCAGCTCAAAGATCCCACAAACCTTCATTTTTATTCATTCTTTTACAGACCTTCAGATAACACTGTCCCGGAAGATCCCACCTCCTACGGCTAATTGCCAGATCTTCAATAATTCCAGTGTATGAGTTCATGTTCTAAAACAAGTAAGCTAACAGACTGCTCCCATGTAGATAGTTTACTTCCATTAGTTGCGCTTTTGAGACCATAATTCAAAACGGCTGTCAAAACGTCGGGCAAGTGACACCTATGCTGTCTACTGAACACTGATTGCACACCGCCCATGAACCCACATCTTATACCGCCTGTCCAGCGGAAACAGTTAATCCTGAGAACAGCGTCCGTAGCTGCACTGGTTAACAGTGGATTTTGTAACACATATAGCAAGCCTTTTTAGAACCAGGTCCATACGCTAAACCCTCAAAAATGGTTCGTTTACACTTTCCAGTGTTTTACCCGAAATGAAAGTGTGCGGTAGTCAACGGCGTATCTGCATTCGGACCAATTCTAGTTTCTTCGCCTAATCTGCTTTTACTGATCAACCTTTTAGTAACGTCGTTCAGGACATTTCACGTCAATGTCAAGACGAGTGATGGCCCGAGCCACAGTACCTTCGGGTCAGATTTAAAATCGCTGCTGTAGTGGTGATGATGATGATGCAAAGGACCACTCACAATCACATTTGGGGCCTATTCATAGAAGGCACATCTGTGAAAGTTAATGTAACTGATAAATGAAAGCTAAAATGGTTCGACTAAGCGGTGCAGAACTTCGTTCAGGTGACAAGTTTAGACTGTTGTGAGATGCTTTTGAGAATGTGTCCTTATCACAGGACATTTTTAGTCGTTAAAGATGTCATCCGTGGCATCAATTCACCTGGCGTTTCTTTTGTGGATAACCCACAAGGATATTAGTCATGTGACATGCCTCTGTTTAGAACAATCGGTCCTGTTAGAACACGCTCCTAAATTTAAGCTATATACCGGCATAGCCACTTAGTCCTTAACTTGGCCGAGGAAAGAACCAAAAAATCGCAGGGGCCTGTTGTCGAAAAATTGGCTACGCACACTGTCAAATTAGACAAGGACACAGACAACAGTTCTAACTACAAACCCCGAAAGATACTTAGCGCAAAGACTATGGGCAGTTTGGGTGACATACACTATAGGATTCGACACAGCAGTTCGTAGATTCGACCAGCGCTGGGGCTCAGGGAGGTCTCTGACGCTGTGAAACGAGAGAAGGAGCATGCCCTATGGTAATCCGTACAAGTCACAGAGGTACCGGTAAGAAATTTAAGCATTGCCAAAACACGAGCAAATTTTTCAAGCTTAACCATGCCAGTGTCTCGTCCTCTTCATCTCGTTGATGAATCTGCTAGCAACGATGGCACACCCAGCCATGACCTTCCCCTCAGTGAATCAATCTACATCGTCAAAGTAGTTTCAGAACAGGGGTGAGCCGATCGAATATGTGGATATAGTGTTGGCGTTGTACTTCAGTACTTAAGCTCAAGCTAGATTATACGACGAATGATATCACATTTAGCATTGGGGCAGCGTGAGTCAAGGTCGTTCACGTTCGCCTACTTCAACTATAGGAAAGTGTTTGCGGAATAAACAAAACGTCGGTACAAACTTCGTGTCCGGAGCAAAACTGCCTGGGGTTGACAGTACCATAGTCTTCGCACTTCACAACTTCCAATCAACGCACGCTATGTTATACAATGTCCTGCGTTCTGCTGAATACCTCAGAATGAGCTTTAAGTTGACAAAGTACAATGTCAGCAAAACAACTGCGACAACATTGATTCAATAATGAAAAATGAAACTATGAAGAATGTTGACTTGTCCGCGTAACTAGGCACGGGCATCAACGAAAAGACAACAAAATGAAATGAAACTTTGTATTTTCAAGGCTGTGATGAGTAACAGTAAACCAAGACATACTTGGTAACAATGGGGTATGTCGGTGTTTAAAAATCACATATTTAAGGCCAGCGTGCTGCCAAGGCAACAAAACGCAGCCTTATGAAGTAATCAAACGAATCCTCTTCAAGCACTCTACCCACGGTGCAGCGGTTTGTACAGTACTTTCTACTTCCTACTGTTCGCTCTTTTCGCACTTACCTAACTCACTTGTACAATCCATGTTTAAACCAGGTTAATCGACTGATTCGATAATCAATAAACACAAATCTACCTCCGAGGTCGTGAGCCGTGCGTTTTCTCTGCGTTCTGTGTCGCTCGTGTAAAGGTTTCGGGAGGGTTAAATAACAACGGAACCAGCCACGTGTTTTCAGCAGAAATATCTTAGGAGCAACAATACGAATCGTATCCGTCGGATATTTCATTCCATGTGGTGGAATTTCTAAACTAACGCACCTTCACGCACTATTGTGAGTCATTTCCTTCTGTTTTTATCACATTTTGGCTCTGCGTTCATCCTCGAGTATTTTGACAGTGTTTAGATCCACTACAACAGCATCCGTGTTCAAGCATTGGTGTCGGATATTACCAACGCGTAGGGACCGATAAGGCTAGGAAACGGATATCTGGTAACAAGTGACAGGACAGTTATGTGGAGATTTTGGCGATGTCGAGTTTACCGACGATAACAACCTTCAGGAATTGGATTAAGTCTGGGTATCGATAAAACCCGACCGCTCAGAAGCGGCATGGATTAAGGATATCAGTTTCTGTGTGAAATATGCCCGGATCAACACAAGCGCACACTTTTGATTGAGTACGGACAGGTAGCTGTAGGAGCTGTTCAGTTCACATGAAAATGCATCAGCACTCGTTTATTGTCACAACTCTACTCAATAACTGTTGCCGAAATCGACTGTCATCCATAAGTAGTTTCAAACAGACCTGTACACGGCTGGTGGCGTCGGTTTCGAAATCACCCGTCATGGTGATTGGAGCTACAGACCGCCTACGCATACTCTTTATAAGCGGCTCGCGTCGCACCACGTGTCGTTCTACTCAGAAAACAGTGTAAACTCGACGAAACAAGACGAGCCAGTGTGTGACTGGGGGCTATTTCGATCCAAACACTCGAAGTTAGTGTGATGGACGCACATTTCTATGGCTTATCACAAACGTAGACAGGTTCCCGATTACAGTTAAACTGAGAACCGTCTCACACTCTTCGACGTGTGCCAATCCCCAAAAATTTATTAAATGGTTGCGAAGACCTTCAGTTATGTTCTTTTCAGTGCTTTGGACTCGAAGAGTGCCTATCACCAAGTAGAAATCAGAGACGAAGGCGTGTGAATATCCTTATCAGTTCTGCTAACCACATCCATATTCAAGCATTCAACATCAAGTTGCCTACACTCTGCAAACAAACAACCGAGTTGCAAGTGAGATTAAAGCGTCATCACGGTGAGACTGAACCTTGACGTGGTGTGACGGCTTGCGCATCTCGATGACCTTTTGGGCCAAAGTGAACAGAGTTACTCATACCAGGCAGGCCAAAAGGTAGAGGTCTGACAAACCACAGTCTCCTGGACCTCCATGTTGGGGGTTGGAAGATGGTTGGCATCTCTTCCCGAAAAATGTACCATTTCTGGTATACCACCACCCAACCGCTGCCTTGCAGTACAGACTTTTGAGCCAAAGGATTTGGTTGAGAACTATAATTGTTCTTATGTCTAGGTCTAGGCGTCCTGGCAGTATCTCAGCCCACACAACCATGAATGCTCACAACATTTATGCCTAACATCATTCGAGCTATCTCCAGCCCTAGTTAGTACGATACCTCGAATGTTGCAGTCTCGAAATTCGACTAGTAGCGGTCTGGGACGATTCATCTGCGTGTTAGGTACAATCCACTTGCCAACTCTGTGGGCTCGGCACCATTTCGCCACTGTGGATAGTCAAGCGCTTTGCAGAAGACCTAGAATTAGTCGTTTTTCTTAGGATCTCTTATGTTTAGGATCATGTGTGACCGGTTTGGATTTGTGTGTAATTATGTCCCTACCCTTTTTCAGAGTGGCTTCACAGAAACTTTGTATATCTAACTGCATTAACTTGATTTTGTAGACTGGTCGTAACGTTACGTAGATGGGCCTCGTGTTGCACTACCCGGGCGACAACTACATTCACGTTTGTCTGACCACTAAGACTTTGTGTGCACGATAATTTATGGGCGTCCTGAAGTCTTTCTTCAATCATCCACTTGGCGTCGAGATTATTCGTTCTCTTGGTCCTGTAGCTTTACTGGTAGTAGTCTTTTGTGGTACCTTAGCAGCCCCATTAGCTTGCTGGAGTTTTAGGAAAACCTAAGTGTGGTTCTTAGGGTGTATCGCCGTCGATGTAATTGGCACTTAATGCACAAGTGGGCTACCTCCCAGTGTGAGGCACACGGGTTGCTTCCAGAAAACCATCGAAGCGCACTTGCTTTTCCTCGAAGTTTCGTGCTGTTTAACCTGATTTGCATGAGCCGAGCTTCGAATTTGGTTGGTGGTTCGGAAATCGAACCGTATAAAACATTTATTAGGGATCCCGATTCGACTGAAAGACTAAGCAATTTTTTCCCTTGGCTTGGCATTCTACGTACACCCAGCAGAGGTCAAGATATTTGCTAAGTTGTTTGTATAGCTCTGTGCTTATGCGTGCACTCGATCGATGACACCATATGACACATATGTCACAGAGAATCCCGGACACCACCTTTTCGCCACATGCTTGTTAAGCCGAGGATAAGAGACTCGGGGCATACTACCGGCAAGACGTCAGTCCAGCTAAGAGTACCTAATTTATAACCGGTTAATCAGAAAAAACTTGGCGAGCGGAGATAATTCGCGTCTTGGATCGCTTTTAAGACGCCTTCATACTTTAATAACTCAATTTGAAACACTTACAGAAAGGACGGCAAAACGAGAGGAGCAACTTATCTTTAAATTGGATCCAGTATCTCCCCTTAAATTAGCATGAGTTGCCCCATCCTTACCTTTCTACTCAGCGAATCCCCCATGCTCGTCTTTTCGGAAAACGTCACAAAAATTCTGAATGACTTTTCGGTAGCCTTAGAGCGAAGTCTGCCAGCTGAAACCAAGCTTGTTATGTCTGGAAGAAAGGTGTTTAACTGCGCTTTGGCTTGCTCACCTGGAGAGGATATGGTGAAAACCGTCACGACGAAACAGGCCTCCCATTCCGGAGTGTCTCTCTCCCAAAGTTTGCTGCGGCCTACTCAATTTGAGCAGTGGACAGGGCCACTGTCTCACAAGCGACCGCCACACCCGGCAGTGCAATCCTTATATAACCACTCTATCTCAGCCCCAATAACATGTCAGGCAGAGTCTTTTGCACTCAACCAAAGCTATTTCACCCGTGATATGATATTCGCGGATCCGATAACTCGAGTTGTCGCAGCTGCATTTAGACGTGTCTTGTTTCTGTTCGTTGCGAAACGATCCACTGGTATTGCTGGACCTCGTGTGTGTCACAGTGTTACAATACGTCAATATTGACGGTAAATGCGAGCGAAGAGTGGGGGCAATACGTTGGACGGGAAATATTGGAGACGATCAAGAACATCATCAGATAGTAATCGACGGGATGAATACACTGAGTGATGACGAAAATTGAGTGGATTTCGAAGCCAGTGCATGAAAAGCGAGTATTAGGAGGAGCGCAGTGACGGCACAAAAACTCCGCTGGAAATCGGAGTTACTAACCTTGACCAGAAACGCACACGCGCAGAGACTAAAGCAACTCGGTGGTTGAGTGTGCCGCTCAAACAAGTGAACCTTTGAAAATACTCCATGATTTGACTCAATGAAACACTGGTTCCAGTGGATAAGCGACGAAAGTGAGAAGTGCGACTTCTGTAGAGACGTCAGCCATTTGCCATTCTTTGTTATCGGATGCCCGTCACCATCTTTAATCTTTTGTTGCAAACCATTCAGTTCAGGGTGGGACGCAGCGATCCCACGGATTTTACCCGGCTTTTAGGTTTATGCGAAAGCACCCGGATTCACTCAGTTCATCTGCCTCCATGATCATATGTTATCTGCTGACCCTCCTAGTAGCACGACCGTTCCCTGAGCGTTCCGCGAGTGATCCCTGAATGTTCCAACTAGACACCTTTGGAACACTCAGAGAACGGTGAGAGACAAAAGCGCGAGCAGCCCCATTAAGCGATCTTATCATATGCCGCACATTATCTTTTTTCCTACGAATCTCAATTGCATTAAACTCAAACCTATTCTCGCACAATAGCGACGACACGATGTTCGACTTCACGAGAAGCAGTGTTAAAGACACAGTTATTCATACGTTATATTAAGCGTAGTGTTTACAGCAATATTTGTATCACTTTGACTGGTACATATTTAAAATCACAGTGCAAAGATGTCGGTACCGAGATCGTTGGCTTCTGTCGTCGCGCGCAACCTCGCCTTCTGAATCCACTGTTGAATGTTTCCCTTGACGTCCGCTTGCGATACGCCGGGGTGAGCTTTCTTCATGATGGATTCCACATTTAACAACTGATGATTGTGATCAAACATACCAACGATGGCTGCGGCTAGGGGTGTGAAAGCGATGGAGGTACAATTGTTTACTTCTCTCCAGTCTATGGTTTTCACCACTTCATCCGTCAGTAAGGTTCTGATAACATTCCGGGTGCACTCACCCATGGATGTACTGCTAACACTGCTGAGAAAGGCCACCTGCGTACTGTGAATCGGAGAAATGAAGCTTACCAGCTGGGTATATACTTCTGCTTCTTCCAGCTTCATATTCATCAGTTGCATGCCCCTATGAACTGCATGGGGAATCGCACGGAGAAGTGTGCGATGGATGACGTGCCTGGAGTTGCATGTTGGAATCGCAGTGCATTCCCTTTCAGCCGTGGGACGTGCAACTCCTCGAGGATTCTGATGTCTTGGAGAACTAGTTTCTCAATTACACCTGGTGAACACGGTGATTATTTGTACTGAACGAACTTACCTTTTCAACCCTCTCACATTTTTGCAGTGTCGTTTTCGCACACAGCCTCACTTCGTGCTGCTGGTGGACAAACGGTGGTGGAGATAAATGCGTACTTATTGACATCTTACTAGTGACAAACCTGGAAGCAGTATGGCTGGAGAAAGTGGGCAGGTTCTTCACTGACCCCAGTGTTCATCATGTTGGAGATGGGGATGCGTGGGACATATTCTCCAGTTGTAGTGGTGGTAGAGGATAGTCGATATCGACGCCGTACACTGGAGGTTTCCGTTTCTTTTCCACTTTATACGTGAAGTCGGAACGAACGATAGCTTGCCTGAAAATGTGACAGAAGTTTTCACTGTACCTATTACGTTTGTCACCGCGACCCATTATGTCCGTGGCATCAGACGATGCTATGTCTGATAACTGTTCCAAGACTCGTTGGTATCTGTAAGCCAAATGCAAGTCATCTAGAAAATGTTAGGATAATCCAAAACGCATACCTGTTGTATGATGCATCTTAACTTTGTGCGGCTTCAAACAAGTGGGTGCTGTCATTCTACCCAATAGCAACTTGTGATGCTTCGTAAATGCCAAACCCGGCCAGAGCGCAAACCCTGGCTGCGTAATCCACGACCTGTGCACTATCCCCACACATTCATCATCGACCTCCCCAACCTGATACATCTGAAAATGAAAGTGTTCATTACCGAAAACATTGTGCTATTGCCCAAGAAAACAGAAGTTATTTCACGGACGAAGTTCCAAGTGTGTATTACTGGATGAAATACAAACCTGTCCTTTAATGGTAGAAGCAGTCCTTTACACCGGATATAATCACGGTCCACACAGCAGGTGGATGTGTATGTATGAGAACACAGAAAAATGAACAGTCTGCTGGAAGGCAACATCTTGTCAAAAAATTCACACCAGGTTACAGAGCGCTTTATGCGAATGCGTCTTCTAGAGGAGCCGGTGATTACCGCGGGTAGTCTATCCAACAACTTCGCGTTGTTGGGCTTGACATCACAGTACCCCATACCTTCGTGAATGAACCCACCCTATTTGTTCGCTGCTATAGGAATAGATGCTGCCCTTGCATCATCCACGAGTGCACTGCCATCCGGCAGGTGTACGTGGATCCTTTCCGTTATGCGTCGAAAGATCTGCGAAGTGGGCATATTTTTATCGTTCGAACCCGTGAAAAGATCTTATGTACGACTCAAATGGAAACGCCGAATTAGTCTCCAGCGGACTGTGCAGTCTGACGTCCCCACACAAGTGGCTGACACAGTGGAAGTTGAACACAAAATCCGATTCACCGTAAACAGCAGCGAACTGAACCAATGTTTTTCGCAATAGGGACTTCACGAAATTCACATAGTGTAGGCACCACTTCGAACAGCAGAGTAGGTATATGGAAACGGGAAAGTTTAAAAAGTTTTTGCAAAGTTTTCATCCACTACTCCTTTCAACGCCACTGGACCGATGTACAACAGGCATAGCCTTCCAGCGGTCGCAGTCCACCGTTGATCGACATTCCCTGAGGAACTCAAGTCAGGGCTCCTCTCAGTCTCATCAACCCGTTGTTCAACTGAGTAATCTGCGATGATTCTAGATGGATTTTCCTTCCCGCTGGACCTACTCTCCATAGGTTCATCAACCGTTTCATCATTCCCAGGCATATCATGTGCATGTGATCAGGTGGGAAACATGTTAACATGTCCACATTCAACCTTTCAAAAGGTAACTGACCAACGTGGTGTACTTCTTGACGTCGGGTCCTGAAGTCGTTGTCTGTACTTAAACAGTAACTGCTAGGTGGGAACACCATTGTTCGGTCAACGTACAAATTCGGTGCTGTACACCTTTCGCAGCAGTGGTAATCAGTGTGGTTTTTACCTGACGAAAAAACTCTGGCAGGTGCATCACCAAAAACGCAGTCCAAAACGACATGCACATGACGGTTATATATTGGCAGCAACAAAACGTCCCCCAGCACAATCGACAGATCTATCACGCTATCCAGATATTCTGCGACATTCACAGGTTTAGAAAGACCGCAGAATAATCCCACGACGAACACCGGTGTTGAAGGGGATGTCGACTTTCCAAACACGGGCCACAGTTGTAAACGTGAAATGTCGAAAATGGTTACACCATCAATATGCAGCTAAAGTCGGAGAACATTCATGTCTTCTGTCCATCGCCCACGTACGCTTATGCATTCAGTCAAACAAAAGTGGACGTATACTACATCGTTGATATATGTATATACACATTCTCGTGGTGTTCCTAACGGAGTATGTACATCCAAGGGCAACTGAGGCAACACTTCCCTCAAGTGACCGAGCACAATGCCGACTGCTTTTAGAGACAGGCGGGCCTCCGCAGCAGTCGCGCGGACAACTTCTGTGGGTGCCTTCTCCCTCTCGTTCGTACTGACGACGTCGTCTAAAACGATGATAGCAAGAGTGTTGAATGACATTGTCACATACCTGTGTCCCGCGCCATAGAGGTATTGCTTGTCATCACTGCTTGGGTGATCGTCGAAATGGAGGGTTGAAGAACGTAATCAGCGGACCTTGCTTCCATAAAGGAATCTCCCTTGACAATTTCCGCGACCGCAGAAGTAGTTGCAAGTGGACGTTCGTCTAGACTTTCAAGTTCATATCATAACCATCGCTCACCGTGACAGTGTTACGGGACTGGAGGAATCAGTTGCAACTACTCTGTAACAATAGCCGTGTGCGTCGTATAATTGCCTCCAGAACGCTCCTGACGCGCTAGTTCAGCCAAACGGTAAACGTTAGCACGCAAACAACCCCTCGGTCTTTGCGACTCCTCAGTGCCCATTTTCCGCGTAACGAGGTGAGCAAGATGGTCGCAATTAGTCCTTTGGCGCCGTCACCTTTAATGCAAAGTGGTTCGATAAAACAAAATTCACATGGGTTGTGTAGGTCTCCCGATACGTTTTTGTTTAGCGAAAAAGGTGTGTATTATTTTTCTTGGCCTTTATGCCCTCAAACCGATACGCAGAAATTATACACAAGGAAGTTCCGTGAGTGTTCCGAAAGGAACACTCCAAGATCACTCAGGGAAGGATTGTGTTCGAGTGTGCTACTACGGTGAAACCTACTGGTATTCTTCCGAAAGCAAACATTCGGCGACTGAAATTTGCCTCCAAGTAGCAATGTGGGAGACGGTAAGAAATTTGTAGCCTTGGCTACTTTGCTGTTAGTGGAGCAGTCATCACTTCACCCAACCGCCACGCATGGTTAATAAATGCAACTGCTTTTATCTTCAGAAACCTCACTATATGGCAAAAACTAAATTTCAAAACAGCAGTATTAATTCGCTTCAGTCACCTTTTTAAACAGTGGCAACATGCCTCAGGTTGACAAGAAGTAACGCGTAGTACGAACGTCGAAAATTAATTAAAACAGGGTTGGTAGCGAACTCGTCAGTATGAAGAATGAGAACGCTCTTATATATCATGAATGACACACTTCATTTAAGTGGTCGTTATTATGGCCGAAGCTTGATAAATAAACAGGTCAGAGGAGAAGACATGGGAATTGAACTCACATAAACGCACAAATGGTATCGCTTTGCTTCTTGTGAAAGTGGTAGGTTTTCGCTTATGAAAAATACAATTTTCAGCAGTCGTGTTAGAAGGTTAACAAGCACAGATCACAGTGAACATGTCACGCTTGAAAACAATTTTTTACACAGATCTGTGTCCACTGAATTGTTTGCTAACTGCACAAGTTCACATCGATGTATGCGTAATCTGTTGATCAAATAAGTGCCTTTCTCGGTATCCAACGTCAGGGAACCTAACTCACCTTGGAAACGGTTAGTAAGAAAGCGCTCGTAGGAACCGGATTCAGTACGGTACTGACTTGATAAATAAATGATAAATTCAAGTCGCCCACCCTGAATGTAAGAAATCTTAAGAAACTAAACACAGAAAATGTCCGTAAAACAAGATCGATAACCACGAACCGCAGAGTAGTGGAGGACGATGAAACGGAATATGAGGGCACTTAAACGGACACTGATTGGGTCGGAGCCAAACGACTGTTCACAGATCAAACAATGGTAGGAATTTTAAGTTGTTCAAAATAAACTACAGATAAATGTCTAATTGCAAGGTTTTGAATTTTACAGAACTCTGACTATTATTAGAGGAAATGGTAGCAGTGGCTGAAGTATGAATAAAGACGAATAATGCAGTTTGTTCAAGAAATATAATGAAACGTAGAACCACCTTTCGACACCAATCAAGTGAAGCACAGCAATTTAAAAAATAATGCAACAGACCTTAACGGAGCCAAGTGTCCTCCATTAATCTGGCGATGCACCGCATAAGATTAACGACGGAGTTTTTAAATACTCGATCGTGCGTTTCTACAGCCGAGATTTTTGGTCGTTCAGCAAAACCTACGAAGCTATTAAAAACTTAAGGGATACAGGATCCAGTAATGCTGCAACGGTGCAAACCACTGTAAGTCATCACACACGTGAGTTTGACAGTGAAAACTATAAACACCCCGATCGTCCCAATAAAGTTGAACAAATCGGTCAACAAGAATTATAAAGCGAGAAACGAACGCGATCAATCTGAGAATGGGGCATACTGAGGGGATTGTACGTAAGTCAAAAAAGGACATTTCCAGAATTTATCTTCTGTGAAATGTGGGGGAATATATGCATAACTTATGGGTGCAAACATAATTAGCAGACTTGACACTCACTGGCCTGAAAACGCTTAAAATTTCTGAATGTGTGACACTTGCGGGGGACGTCAGTGGACAAGTGCGAAACTGATACTTTCACCTTGTTTCCAATGGCCCGCCACATGCTGATAAATAGACAAACCTAAATGTTCCTCTGAAAAGCATCAATTGCAGACTAGTCACTCCATAACAGGGTGCGTTGAGTTAAGTGGGAAATCGCCAATCACATCCAACAGAAGCTGACGTAACACGGTGTTCCCATCGTGATGTTTCGATTGTGGTTTTTGTGATAGACCAGTCGGTATGAAAACTGGAGAAGGTCAAAGGAAACGTCATTCCCCACCCACTGTACTGAATCCTTTTTGCACACACACACGCATACAAAAAATCACAACCGTAATAACGTCTGGTCTGCCTGAGGTTCCTTGAGCATCGCGAATAATACACCGACTGACCATGTGAAATGTTATATTAGGGTCATTCAGCGTTAGGCCACCACAGTACTTTTGTTCCATCTCCGACAAAATCGGTTATAGGTAATCATTCACAGGACCCAGATAGCCACGACTAGATTAGGAGCCAATGAAGAACGATGTGCTTGTAAAAGAAAGCACAGTACGGCATAGTGTGGGCGGCAGCTTCATGCCGATTTACTCGAATAGTGGCATCTTCATTTACATTCTTACGCTATAAGACAGCCATTGTTGGAGAAAGCTTGACGATGGCGAACGTTTCTCGGACACAATGGTATCCCAAAATGTACAAAAAATCCACTGGTAAGTCTTGCTCCATGTAAAATTCGGGAAGTTTTGTGGAAAACGCGTGGATCAACAGGCAAACCAAGAATGAAAGCTTTCAATATGCCCAATAGTAGTTTCATATCGCCAAATGTGACCAATTTGGACTAGATGGAAAACAACCGGGTAACAGCTAAAGTACTAGAAATCACAGGTGGATGACAGCTCTAGAAATAGGTGCATAAGTAGAACAACTACCACGAGGAATGACATTTCGTCCGACGGCACATGAAACAAGAATACATGTCGGGTTGGACGCAGAACCTGCGACACTTGGGCTGCTTCTTTTAGTTTCTTTGGTCATTTCTACCTTTCAGTGTCCATACCCAATAGAATATATACCCTGTAGGCTGCATCGATGCACTAGTGTTTAAATTTCATCTAGCAGCCGTGGCCTGTCTCATTCACATTTTATACATCTGTTACTAATCCCCCACTGTAAAATCTTCGACTTCACTCACTTCAACATAAACGTTAAAAAACGTAATCAATGTTAGATTTTTAGACAGAACTTTTCAAGAACCTGGTTTAACAGAGCCGAAAACTCAAAATATACGCAATGAACTTCTCACAAAACTATGAGTGACGAAAGACTGCAAATACTGCAGTAAAACCGGATTAACCATACACGAAGTATAAAGAATGATTAAAACACGTTTACCCGAAACACGGATTAAGTCAACAATACACACAATTACCGTAGTCAGATAGGTGTATATAACGAACATTGTGAACATCGCAATAGTTTTGAAAAATGTCCCTATACGTTACAGTATCGAAATGAGTGTAGCAACTAAAACTTCGTTCTCTTATCCGATTATTATGGAACAGACTGTTATCCAGTGTTTAGCCAACTCTCTGTAGTCGGCCATGTGTTCATCAGTGTGAATACCCGGGCTTTCGAGCGAAACAGAGTCCACCATAAGAAGTTATAGAAGTGAGCGTCGGTAAGTGTGATGGTTCTGGCAATATACAAATGGGCTAACGGATTTGGCCAAGTTCAGAGCCAGTTTCGACTTAGTAGTAATAACACCTTGGAGTCAAACAGGTGAGCTACTTGTCTCTTGAGTGCGAATGTGTAGCTTTTCATCAGTGATGTAATTAAACAACATTCATAAGAAGTAGGCTCAATGACAATCACTATATGTATGTATCAGAGGGACAACTAAGAATGTCATGAAAATCGGCACTAGCGTGAAGTTGATGAGAGTCCAAAGGTTGTCATATAAAACAGGTGGTGGATACTGAAGGATTGTAGGTCGATAAGACGGAGCTCAGTGGATTGCTGGAAAGGTTGGAATTGTACCACTACATGCCTGTTTTGAATAAAAGTGAATGTCTTGGTGAAGCACCAAGTAGCCCTATGAATGGGGAGGTTTAACGGGGAGGTGCCATACACAATAATGCAATGAGTCACCCAGAAGGGGGTGATACTTGGGGCCGTGTGTTAGTTACACAAGTGCCACAGATTGGGCAGATGGAGGTTGGGTTAACTCTTAAACCAGAAACTTCAAGATCCATATTGGTGGAATTCGTCAACCGTCACCGTCAGGACACATCTGTGGCTGCTACCAAAGGGATCAAGCTGCCCTCCAACAAGTTCAGAATTGTTTTACCGGACGACACACCTCGGTGATAGTAACATAACTAAATTTCTTTGTGCGTACATTATCCGCTCAAAGAATGTAGATGACACAACGGCTTCAGAGCGGCGGAATCTCATGGAAAATCTTCAGAATTAGCCCAACAAGGGCGGCCATATCGCTTCTGGTGACGTAGTGGCATGTAATCTACAGTACTACTAACGCTGATTCAGATGGATGAACTAACGTAACAATCTGTCCGACGAAAAAAGTCAGAAATGGCATCTGAATGATTGAAAGTTATAAATACTATTGATGGAAGCTACGATAAACATGGTTCCTCATCTTGAACGTGGATTACCGAGACACTAACTTATCTGGTACAGTCAAAACTTAGCTGCGCGAACTGGCCAACAGCCAACAGGAAACAAACTTACTCAAGTGATCGCTGGGAGTGCGAGCGTGACCACCAGTTTCGGGTAGGAAAGGTTCGGTGGAATCCGACAAGTGTAGTTAGTGGCTGGAAAAAGTGTTACTATAGCTTGACTACAGAAATAATTGCATTGAACCTAATACGGCTTACTTGCTGCGTTATTGTTATTGTGTGGAAACATTTGCGATTACTGTTACGTACTTCAAACTACCACGTAAATACGTAGTTATAAGTAAAGACCATGAAAAGACGGGAACCTTCACCCTGTGCAGCCATAGCAAAAATGTATCACGATTATGTATAATGTGTGGCCAGAGTGGAAAGTAGAGTGAATACTGGGGAGGCTTCTACAAGCAGGCTAAGCGAAGCCCCATAATTTCAACAAATCGCGTTGTATCTCGCACAAAATGCCAAACGCACCAAGCTAATTTCAGCACACTCAACACTGAATGTTAAGCATTACAGTAACACAGCAGAGATTCTCTTGCAGGGTAAACGTTACGTCAGATTAGAACTGAGCTGATGATTCACACTTAGGAACAATGCTCAGCAAACTAAACAGTGTAGATTTACTGCAATATGAAATAACACTTTCCAGTTAGCTTTTATCTATAACATTCAGAGTAATGTTGCAAAAATATTTCTTCTAATGCAAGCCTCCACCAGTGAATAAAACTGCGAACGAACAGTCAGACGTTTTTCCAGCCCCAGGTCTAGTTAGTTAAGACGAACTTGATTTTATACGGTGGTGTCAATAGATACTTGTGTAACAAGTTGTTGTTGTTCAAGCTGGGTGGCCCGAAAACATACTTTATTCCGAAAAGCTTCCTGCGTCTAGGCTTAATCACCGTCTGTGATAATGTTTAGAGTATCCATACAACAGGACTTAAACAATTTTACCCATTAATATGACAGTAACGGATTTCCGTTCGATCAGAAATATCAGGAGAAAGTTGCCAGTGTTCGCAACATTCTGACATGAAGCCTTCCTATCATAAATGTAATAACCCCATCTCTCCTCTGACACCCAGTAAATTCTCCATAAGCTGTCGATAAACGAATTCCACGGCATCGGTAACGTTCTGGAAAGGTCTTCAGTTGCCGTCGTAACGAAGGTGGCATGGTAGAAACCGATAACAGAACGTTGTTTAGACTTTAATGCACAGTGTGAGAATTCAAAATTCTGCTAACAACTTGGAAGGTTCTCAATAATCTGTTACAATAAGTGCGGTACACTCAACCAACGCACTTTGTATAATCAGTTTCGACGAATTTGAACACGGTGAGTAAAGCTTACTCCAGTGAACCATACCTTACTTCTGAGTGCAGTCGATCGATCAACGCTGATTTAACAAGTGGTTAACTGATAAGTAATGTACCAGATCTGATAATATTGAGAAGACCCAGTAGCAAAAAATACATAGTTCAGCCGCATTCGAACAAGTGAACGAAACAGCGTGTCCATAAACGGAAAGTGATCAACTGGCTGAGGTACGAAGACACGCAGTATAATTGAGTCCAAGTGTGAAACTACCAAACCTCTGACGCGGCTTCGTGGAGTTCTTTGTTTCAAATCAAGAGAACGACTTATCAAACCGATGATAACAGCCGAGTGTATTATCATCGAGAGAAACTACAAAATCTTCAGCATTTAGGGCGATTGTACTCAACACAACTGATAAACTGCCGAAGAAAAAATTTCGGTTCGGAGGATGAAAGTTTATTCCTGAAAACCGGGCTCAGCGTAGAAAGGAGTTCGAGAATTTGCTTCTTTGGGGTCAAATTTCAAATCATATTTCGGACCAGCAAGTCTGTTGCACAACTCTTCAGTATGCACTTGTTCAAGGTCCTACTATATTCACAGCACAATATCGGTGTGCAACAATCGTGCTTCGACGACGGTGAGATTTGGGTAACCCTCATGAAAGATTTCGTAGAAGTCAGCTTTCCCTTTGCGGTTCATCCGGGGCAACATAGGCTCACGGAGACCAAATGAAATTGCCCATAGTCACTTAAAAAACAAGTGTAGTCGACGTGTCATGACCAGCTGGTTCAGGAGTTCTGGTCACGAAAGGATTCAGACAATGTTGTACAAGAAAGTGTAAAATGTTTGTGGCACGAGTTCAAAGTCAGACAAGCCTGAATCAACAGCATAACTTGGAATTGTTTAGTTAAGGGACTGTGTATATGTGGATGAATATTCACAGTCACCCTGGATAGTTGAAACTTGTTGAGCAGACCCTTCAAGGGAACTATCTATGGCCTCCGAAGCAACAGAAGGTTCTTCATACTTCCAAGTGTAAAAAGCAGGGCTCATCACTACCGATGCAAACAGTAAAGGAATGTCTCAGACCATCTGTGAGAGAAGTGACTGAGTTACATGGCATGTGGCAAGGATAAAATCAGTAGAATTCACAGGCTGAACAATATAGTGAAAGTCAGATGAGAGACTGCTCTTTTGGAGAAGAATGAAACTGAAACCGTCTTCGAGCTGATGCAAACAGTTTGAATGAAGCTCATCTGACAAAAATCATGGTATGTCTAATTACAAAATGAGTACGCTTATGAACACATGCGTGGCAATTGGTACAACTACTTGGATAAATGATGAATAGAATTTACTCAAAATACTGCCGTTCAATCAATGCTTTTCCATGATGAATTATCTCCTTGTAAGATAGCAGTGCTAAATTCATAGAATTGTTGATAACGCGTAACCGCTGTTTTTTTACTTTTCAAATTGCTCACTTCTGTTGAGAACCAAAGAACTTATACTTGATCACCGAATTTTCACAGTGCGGCCTAAGCTTAAGTTTGTAGTATAAGTCCAACATTACTTTGATTTTTCCTCAGCAGACAAATCGAACATCCTCACTTATGGTTGTAAAATACCCAATGGCTCCATTTCACTAGATGGTTGTAATATTCATACAGCCACTTCGGTCAGAGATCTAGGAATACGGTACTCAAACTCCTTCAATTTCTCTGAACAAGTATGCTTCCAGGTAGCAAAAACTAGAAGAACAATAGGCTGCATCAAAAAGGCGTTCAGCCTACCAGCTGCGAAGCTGACGCTCTACAAAATATGTGCTCGGCCTCAACTCGAGTATTGCACCTTCATTTACTGCCACCTACGCAAGTCCGACAGGCCTGTGTTAGGAAACCTTCAACGATCGTTTACCAACAGCTTATCAGGATATTTCTCTTCGCTCACCTATAGAAAACGTTGTGAAAAACTTGGCATTCATCTACTTTGGCTGCGTAGACTAAAGTTGAACTTGACGGTGCTTTATAAACTCATATATTCGGATGCGATTACCACAGCGATCACCGTCCACTTACAACACAGCCCTCCTTATAGTCTAAGAAATAAGGGTTCCATCTTACCAACCCCGATATCCCGGAAGAATATAAGTGCAAACCTCTTCCTTGTAAAGTATTCTCACTTGGAATAAAATTCCAAGTGAGGTCAGAGCCAGTAACAACATTCAACGTTTTAAAAAGGGTTTGGACAGCTATCTTACGTTAACAAACACGGTGTTCATCTTCAAACTCTCTGTATCACCTGATGACCTTTTTGAGTGTGGTCCGAAAAACATTCGGCTGTCAGATGCATAATACGTAGATAACCAATCTGCTGTCTAACGCCTGTCGAGAACAGCCTGCTTGAAACGGTTTGTTATATGGTTTACTCACAAGATCATTGAGCCCCTAGCCTACTGTGCGCTCACTAAACACTTTGACACTCAACATTATTTTAATGACGTGTTTACTCATGTATATGCAATGCCCAAATTACTATGAAATGTGCACTCAGCGCTTAATAATAAGTCCAACAGAACGATGTCATGTGAGCTTTAGTTGTCACGCACATTTCATGCGGCCCTCCAACCCGTCGACTCAATTCTCCGTTTACCCGAATAAATATCGAGTGCATAGTGAAATGCCACAACAAACAGTAGATAGGGTTATATATTCCAATAATCATAGCAAAAATGATAATATCGAACGAGTTCTTCGTCAAAAATTCCCCATACATATTGTCTGTCATAGTAAATGTTATAACCCCACATTTTCTCATCTAACGTGTGGAATTACATTCTCCCTCCCGATTCCCATATTATCCATTGAGCGAGGAAATTTTTCTACAACGGATTGACGCACGGAACTTCGTCTGAGCTGAACGGTTCACGAAATGTTCAACTTTGTGACGTTTTCTAGCAATCGACGAAATGTTGTGTTGGAATCTGCCCATTAGTTCGCTTAAATCTGGGATTTTCCGCCATGGCTCGCCAAAGCCGATCTATCTTGACAATTTTCGGACGCCAATTTCATTCCCTAACAGCAAAAAATTCCGAAGGTGCGTTTGGACATTCTCCTGGAGTGACCTTGAAATATTTGAAAAATCGCTCATCCCACAACCTTTTAAACGGTGAATTAGTGTAACATCCCATTTTTTGAGACTGAATCGGTGAAATGAGCGAACTATCTCTTTCTCTGTTGCGTGCGTCAAAGATGCATAAACTACAGTTTTTTCTCTTTGACAACGTACTTCTTGCAACAGATTTCACCTTTGTGCTACTGTTTAATTATTCGTTTATGTATGGTTTGTAAATATCTACAGTGATCGCGCATGTAGAGTTCAGACGGGCTATGCCTTATCAATTACCAACAACGCAACGAGTAGACGAGAAATATATTGCCGACACGTAAAATCGACGAGAGCGAGCGAAGAGCGAGATGAAACGTCAACGCAGAAAAACGTCATGCGAGCAGGCACCGGAGCAGAAACGTTCGAGTGCGCGGGTGGTCTGCCGGTAACCATACTCGTTCAAACAGAAGTTTAAACGCATACAAAATGTGGTGGAGGGGAGAGAGTACAAATGATAATTGTAACTTCAACACAGTTAGCCATAAAATAATAGGGTCGCCATACGCATAACCATGCGTGCTTCTCACATATGCGTTGAGAAATGTATTATTATTATTATTATTATTATTATTATTATTATTTAGTTCCTACCGCACTTTCACAGTTAATAATCTGAACATACTTGATAAGCACACGGTTTAACGAATCACGTGGAAACGAAATCGTGAAATCAGGAAAACAGTAAGTGGTTGGCAGATGAGTTAGCCATCCATCCTACCGTCTCACGTGGAATCCAGCAAATGTTCCAAGGGAGTGACTTCCAGGGCAGGATGTCTCAAGCAGTTCACAACGAAAACTATCAGCGCCGTTGGGGAATACAGAAATTCATGAAACCCAAATGTGAAATCCAAACTCCCTGTATGCCTTCGCAACTCAACTGGTAGAGTGCATACCCCGTTCGAGAGGGTTGTTTCTGTCGCTGTTTCAAATCCAGTTGAATCCCGGATTTAAAAATCCGGGCTTCTCCTAAATAGGAACCGCTTAATTTTCTCTCAAAATACAATCCCTTATGCCAACAACCACGAGAAAATGCTTTTCACATGTAGTAGACAGAATTTCGAAACGTTTCAACTGGTGGTTTATATTATATTCAACTGAATGAGCAAGCAGACATTCTCTGAGTTTGACGTCAGATTGAGTTAATTGAAATACGCAATTGTACTTGCAGGTATACTCAAATCAGACTCAAAGCTATTTCATGTTGAGTGAGAGTAAGGAAGCAATCGGGCCAAGTAAATTATAATCATGTATACAGTTAAACGAAAACAGCATGAAGTTCAGCCAATTTCCCTATATGTAAAAGATGTTAACGGAAGAAAGTCGATTTAACTTCAAACATGTCTTTAGTCGGGGTAAAGCACTGTTTACCTTGGACATGCTGTTGAATTACTGTGATATAATAGTATTTGCATCCGATGTTTTCAACATACAGCATCAACTCTGTATCGTGCATCTATTTCGAGATAATACTGGGGAGACCACAGTGTACTCCAGATCACTCACACAGGCAGAAAACTGTGCTGAGATTAAGAAAAAGTTCCGTCATTTCTCTTTCTAAGGCACAAATTTTATTAGCTTCTCTCATGGTGACAAGTCATGCTGCCGG
Organism: Paragonimus westermani; assembly: GCA_008508345.1. NCBI lineage: Eukaryota > Metazoa > Platyhelminthes > Trematoda > Plagiorchiida > Troglotrematidae > Paragonimus > Paragonimus westermani. The sequence goes on along the minus strand of QNGE01000724.1, from coordinate 72,693 downwards.
CCGACCTTATGCTGCTCTTTGTGGATTAGGGATCCGAGAGAGATATTCTAAATAAATATTTCAGGCCAGTCGTCAAAAGAACACAATTGAAGCTGCTCTTTGTGTGCAACTTCATGATTGGTTACGGTTCAGATGAAAACTTCGGTTAAGCAGACGCTCTATCAGGCTGAATGACCCCCAAGCCTCAATATTGGAAGACACAGAGATCGCCGGTGCATTTTTCGAACCGGTAATCAATGGCTTGCCTTCAGATACCGTGCTCACGATACTAGTGACAGTCGAATACCCCAGTGAAGAAAAAATGCCTCGACTGTGACGACTGTTTTACGCATGGCTTGGCTACATGATGATCTGAATGGGAAACTACGCCCAAAATCGTTTTCAGTCACAAACTCCGGAGTTTGTTGATCTTGCAGAGACTTCTCACAAACCCAATTGAACAATTCCATTCAGTACATCTGGGATTTGACTGGACGAAGCTTTGTCACATAGTTACATTTACTCTTTCCGTAAGGGTTACCATATTGGAACAACACTGCCAGACACACTCCAAATGTGAGGTAGCCACCAAATTGCAGAACAGGCGAGCTGTACGTTTCTGAACTGTTTTACGTAAAAATGCTCCATCGAAGGCTGAAAATACGGTCAGATCTCACATAGTCGAGAGAAAACAGTGAAACAGAAATACAATCGCAAACATGAAGCACAGTCTAGAGCACCCGAAACTGGCTCACGTTTGCAACCAAAACCACAAACAATCACCCTGAGTTCCAGGATTTATCCGTAGGTCTTACCGTCGCCTGCCTACGAAGTGCAGGTTGGCCCAACGATCTACAGACGTCACACAAGCTAACTCCGTCCCGTGCCAGGCGAAGCAGATCCCATGGTTTTAGGGACGATGTAAAAGCTGGATCCGCTTCTGAAGATCAGCAAATTGTCGTGATTTTCAAACAACAAGTCTGTCGGTGGAATCTTAATGGCCGGGTGTTGTATCTGTATCCGAGCCCCATTCGCTACATGCCTTAAGGACAACAACGACTGTAGTGAGGACAAGTGACTCAGTAGGTATGCGTACTGTATTGTCGAATTTGCAAACAATCCGGTCATTTTAAAGTGCATGGACGAGTGAGCCGTTGGTCGTTGAAGCCGCGACTAATCGGAACACACTTTGAGCCTTGGCACCAGTGTGGGGCACACAGGCAGCCATGATGCGTATACAACACCGGGGGAATACCGATTATACTGTTTGCATACTTCAACTAGACATTGCACGTAATGAACATTATAAATCATGTTGCAGACTTGGATTTCGCTTCGGGATTCATTCACTGACGCATGTGGGCGTGAGATGTCTGTGGTGAGAAAACTGAAAATGAACACACGCCATTCTTTGACTCTGTTCTCCTGAACAAACAATATGATGATAGGTGCGAAGCTGAGAGTGAGGTTCCTTAAGTTAGTTTTCAATTCACAAACCAACAACCCTTAATTAATACTTATGTGTGGATAATTCGGCAAGTAATTTGTATACTCAGTGTGCTGTTATAGTGTCATCGTGCAATACCATCGTCCACCGAGGGAGGTAATCTAGTAACTATACTCGGTAAGTTGTACAGTATGTACTTTACCACAAGGCATCCTAATATATTCCCAAGCATGGATTTACAAAAATCTTGCGGCTATTCTCCTAACTACCACTTTTATATCAACCCAAACTAGTCCGCTTTTTATAGTACATTCCCGTCCAAATTCCGTACTATTTCGATCAGGGGCGCAACATATTGCACCCCGGAGATATGTATATACTTATTATGGGAAAGATTCTGCAGCGCAGTCGATATTTGCTATCTATAACCTCATCTGAACTACTTGTGACAGAAACGTGATAATCTTTTGAGGCTTCAATTGCTTTCCTTGTGTATCTGCTCCACGTAGACATTACTCTTCGCCGCTGACAATATGGAAGTTCAGAATCAGATTATGTTCCCTTTATCAACAACCTGAAACTCTGCAGGTCTATTGCTTCCACGATCGCATTCTTTTGACTCATTCCTACTGATTACTGTTATGACAATAAAGCAGAAAACTTAGTGAACAAAAACGTTATTGCGCCCATTTCCCAAACCTGTTTCAAACACAATGGATTTTGTGCCACCATTCAGTTTCACAAGAGTAATACAGGGCACTGTAACAAAGAGCTCTTAACAACCTTTTATTGCACAGCCAATGAAACTAGTCAGTAAGGTAGAACAAAGAAAAATATCCCAAAATAAGAAGTTGTGGGGCGAGAAAATTTTATAGGTAGTTTTTTCGAAACAGAGTTGTGTCGAATAAAAGTCACACAGTAAATATACTGATGGAAGAGCGCCCTTTTATAAAAGATCATTGAAACCACTGTCCTCGACGTAGTCTTTGAAAGCGCCAGCATCTTCGACATAGTTATCCACACCACCATAGTCGACAGCGTATGTCTCACTGTCATAGATGTTTGTCTGGTTGATAATTTGAGCTTGAGGCCCGCTTCCCCATCCAGAAAACCATCCGGATCCCAAACCAAGGCCCCAGGCGCATTCACCAAAAAGTCGATTGCCCAGATAGCCGCCGGCCATACCTGAGGCAAAACTTAACATTTGAAAAAAGAAAGATTGACGAACTGTGCTAATTGGTATACATTAAAAATCGTCTTATCCGAGTAATACAGCCCTGTGTTCATAAGTCTTTCAATATAATATTAGTTCATTACTTAAAAACCACTAGTGACAACGGGACAGAACCCAACAGGTAACCCAGTCCGAAAGCTGATCACCTGGGTTATGTGGTGCGGGAGCAGGAGTTAGTGGATAATTGATTGTCGATTGTAAGCATAATCCACTCAGACACAACTTCACTGATCGGCCAATTAGAGTTATTACCAACTGCACTAACTGTATACGGTGGCACTACATGAATATTTCGTTGAACCCAGTGCCCATTTAACTTCACCCTAGAAAAAGTTATTGCACATCAGAGGAAGACTTTAACCAGAGACTTTGTAGTAAACACAAATTATGGACTCTGAGTGCACTCGTATCACAGACTGTTCAGTAGGTGGTCTACAGAGGTTTGGCAGCTACTTCAGCAGGAGTGACAGTAAAAGTACTCTTCTGTCAACATGTCAATTGCGTTTTATTAATTGTCTGTAGCATCCCGGTTCACAAATGAGGCTACAGTCTCCCGGTGTTCAGGGGAATAATTTACCTAAACTAAACTGGCTAATGAACGGGTGAAAAAACTGACAGGATTTCAACAGTAGAACAGAGCGTGTCCTCTACTCAGTAAACTCAGGTTTGCAACCCAATTAAACGGGATTCCAGAGCATACGGAACCACTACATTGGGAAGCCATAAACGTGAATGTACGTGTATATCAGCAAATTGATCTACTGTGCCTATTTTCTTTCCCTATGTCACTGCACTTTTAAAACAATCCTTATCCCTTTCATTTTTTTTCATTGTACCTTCCGTTTACTGCGTTTCGTACATCGTCATTCTAGTGCAGTAACTTACTCTCGAATGTTGATCTGTCACAATTGGAATATTTTCAAATCATCTTATATATTTGCTTTAATCCGGAAAAAATAAAAATGGTTTTATTTCAACATATGCCAGTTAGATTGCTTGCTTTGTGATATGTACTCACACCCTTCTTGGTCTTGTGCTCTTAGATCTATTCTGGATAAGAGGTTTTCATGCAGAATTGAAAATAGCACCCACCGGATATCTAATCGAGTCACGTCTAATTACGAATCAGCACGTATGCACACTTCCTTATAAAATCAAGAAGGTCACCTAGAGAATTGTTACGCAACGATAATTCTTTTTGACTACAAAAGCTAAAAATGTAACAGTCATAACCACATTTTGGTTCGAAACCGCTTTCATATAATGTGGAAGCATACGTGTTCAGTTTGAGAACGCCGCCACGCTAGCCAGCTTGTCAGAGCACACATTAGCATTACAGCTGTTGGATGACCTTGCATATACTGGGTATGTTACTGGATATTTGAGTTAAATATTATTACGACCAGGGCACGTTCGCCAACCAGCCAGAGGCAGTTATGCATGTACAAGCAGAGGTGAGAGTCACTAGGGATACAAAGCTAGACGTACTAAGTGACGGGTGTACAAATGCACGTATCAAGCTTTTAACATCGAAACGGACAGCCGCGTGAAATTAACCTAGATGACCTGTCCGTTCTAGAACATGTCGCAGAATAAAACGATTGATCGTTCGGCTACAGGATAACGACCGCCTACTTACAATTCACAATATCTCACCTAGAGCAGCGGTACGTAAGCCAGAACCCCCCAAATCGGAAGTCCCAATTGTGCGATACTCTCCCATAGGTTACGATTATCGGTTGCGGTTGTCGGAATACCAACGCTGGCTGGGGTGTACGATATTGCTGTGGATACACTGGATAAACAACCGGTTCTTAAATCAACGGTGGATGATGCGGTGACACTACAAAGTTGTGAGTTTCAGCCATATGTGAGTGATATAGTAGTGAGTTGCCTGGCATGAACGGAAGGGGGCTGGATGTTGTCGTGGTTGTCTCTTGATAAGCAGGTTGGCCACGTGAGCCAGTACCAGTGGTGGATGTTCCAGTCCGGTAGTCTACGAAGAAAGCAGATACGACAGAGTACCTCCCGCTGAGAAGAACGAAAAAATATGATAGAAAACATTAATATAAGAGTATTTCAAGCACGGAACAACAGCAGTTGAATTCCTGACATGTTTATGAGTGAACATAAAAAAATTATAACCAGAATGTTACATGAACATGACTTCATTATGTACGTCAAATATTCAATTTAGTCCTAATGTCGGTGGTTAGTTGATGCCGATGTCTTCTTCCGTGAGACTGAAGACACCATTTGTTTTACCCGAAGGACAGCATTCCTAACCCCGGCTGTCTATTTTGTCGACAGCAATTGGCATACAGATTACACTTCCGCCCTTCAGGTTGCCTGTTTATGCTTTATTGATTATGTGACGTAAAACAAACTTTCAAGTAGTGTCCTTAGCTCTACAGGCATTGATAAATTAAGTTAATGGATAATCATTCGGGTGGTACAGTATACGGCTTGGAAAATCTACATAGGGTTGGCAGTTTAACGTTCATCACGAAGGATTCCGCTGGGGTGATTGTCAAAACAGACTCATTTACATAAACTCAAGAATGTGTCCAAGATTAACGGTGCTTTGAACTGTGCGTTCACAAAATCCTTTTCCAGTCCACGCAGCCTGAGCGGGCTTAGTCAACTGTTTTAGTCCAACCAAACTGTGTGACGTAATATCGTCGGTGTTCTGTTCAGTCTTAACCAGAGGTATGGACTAACATGTTCATTGATACCATCTTGGTTTAACAAACACCTGACGGCGCGTGTAGAGGTGATGAGACCCGAAAAGATGTATACCACTTTGTTGATTGACAATGAGACCAACTGTTCTCAATGACCTTTCTCAAACCCCGTCGGGAATGGTGATGAATACTTGCTTGTCGAAAGACCAACTCCAGAAATCAGTTGATTGCCCTCAGCCCATGACTAAAGGGACACGCAACAGATAAGGGAGGTAACCGTCTCAAGTTGAAGTGTGAATCGCCAAAATCAATTGTCCGTCATATTTTATTCAACGTGATAGTTAACAAAACATCCAAATGCAATGTCTTTATATTGCATGCACCTTTCGGAACGCCAAAGAACGCTTTCACCTTGAAATTCACAGTAAGCATAGAATACGTCCCACACTTGAGACAAAAGCCTTCCCCAAATCCGTCTGCTCCCGTTCGCCATGGATAAAGCAACTGTAGACGGAATCAACGGTGTGGCACTTAATAGTTATGTTCCGTTCACTGTTCATGAAATCTGAAATCAAGATATCTACACCAGGTGGACATGTATGGCAAAACCGCAGATTTTACTTCTTTTAAAGGACTGCAGGAATGTTGCCATCCAACAAATACATCAATTAAATTACCCGTCGAACACTGCCGTAACAAATGTCAACCCAAAAATTCACCAATTTTTGACCCGGAAAACATCGCAGTTTGTTAATAAAGGTGTTTTATAAAACAAGACTGCAGTTATAACTTTTATGATTGAATGCAAAGACTCAGTTTTAACGCAATTTAGTACTAATTACGGACTGCCAAGTTGCGAACAAGAATACGTTCGTACCTGCAAAATGCTCTCTTCTTAGATTTCACTGTCTTGCGCCGAACGAAGGAGCATCAGCAATATTCGTCGTCTTTGTCATCCTCTCCAGCCGTTTGTTAGACATGTCATGTCTACAAGCATTCTGCCTTGGTCGACTTCAGACCAACAGTATCGTGAAAACTTGTGTTCACGTTTCACTTTACAAAGACAGCGATGTATCACCCCTCATGGAAAAAGGAACAAAAGAGGCATCGATATTATCTTCATACGTCGACTAAGTTTAATGTACTGCACCAAACAATTTGTATCCTATTAACTCCAAGAAAAGATCAAGTGCCAAAACCTGCTAAGTCAGGCATCGCTTATGAGTTTACGTAAACATGATATTTGCAGTACGTTGGCTGCAAAATGAGAACATTGCATACTCGGATATCAGAACACTTCACTTCATGACTTCTGACTGCCGAAAGTAGAGCTACGAAGAATGCCACTACGAAGCAGTATTAGCATTCCGTGTTATCTGATAGACAGTGAACAAACACGTTCCATCTTTATCCAATACGCCTGCTATACGCGGTGAGAAACTGTCATTGTGTTCAAAAACAAAGAGTTTGGAACCTATCCCTATCTTGGTAGTATGTTAGATAGATTCAATATTCTTTCTGTTCCTATTCCCCCATCCCTAGTCTTTGTCTCCATTTCACATATATATATATACCTGCCACCATTGTTATCAATCGCTTTACCGAATAATTACTGATCAATTTAAAAAAATTCTCCAGTAGACTCACTCAAGTCTAAATTTTTGTATTCCGTTTTCCGTATATAACTTAAAAGTGTAAACGAAATAATTTTCAAACACATATTTAACACGACGGTCATTGCGGTCTTCGAACACGCATTCATATGTTCAAGTAGTGGGTCAAGGATGCCAACTTCACATGTCCACGAACCTGTTCAGATGCTTCAGGGGTTTGCTTGTTTTGACATCAGAAAAAAACTTGTTTAAGCAAAAATAGTAAGCACTGCCAGAAATTGTTAGCTTCCCGTCTTGCAGTTCTAGTGGTGAGGTTCACTCCTGCAACGGTGATGATGAAGTAGTCGGGATTTTTACACAACGCATAACGGACAGCTCCCGCACTAGTCATCCTTGTGTATGTTCATGTGTACATGTTCACACCACCCTGAAAGCATCCTGCTTATTGTAGCGAAGATATAAATATCCCTGATCCAAGTTGTTTTAGTGCTTGTTCCTACGAAGGATTGTAGGGCTAATCATGCAAATGTTGAATTTTGGTTTTAGTCTGTAATACTTAAGAGATTTATCAGTGTAGTATTATGGTATCCATAGAATGTAGATGCAAGGTTGCACTTACCGCTCTCGATGTACACTTTCGTTCAAGATGACGGGACAATCTACAAAAGGATGTGATTAGAAAATCCCGAAAAAATAACTTCTTGATGGTATACTCCACATAGAGAAAACAAAAGACCAAAGTTACGTAATTTATACTTTGGCAGATTTTGTTGTACCTCTAGTGTTGCTTACTGCAGACAGGTTAGGTGAACAAACCATGAAACAGTGACAAATGGAGAAGTTGCTAAACGATTTCGTTGCTAACAGGCCAACAGCAGCAAAACAACGATTCATTCCGTATGCAAAAAGAAGGTCGCGAGTTTCGAATCCATTTACCACAGCACATTCTAACAAATGCTTGTTTCGATTTGGGAATAAAACATGAAATTATTCTGGTCAGTCAGTCACGTGCTGGGTCGTTAGATGGAACTTGGCGATCGCTGACCTTGGCGACATCCTAGTGTTTGCTGTCCAGTTGTCCGACTGTTAGAATATTTGTTGAATCTATTTTTATAAATGTTCAGTAACTTTGGTCCCAGGCTGGCGGTCGATCCTGCCTACACAGGATGCTCCATATTCACACGCGAATTCACAGTCAATTGAAACGTCAGTTTTCTTACCAGGGACGTGAAGATTTGGATGGATCCGTATACGACCACCCGCTACGCGATAATGAACCTGCGGACAATGGAAGATCTCAAACATCGTTCACCCAGTCGGCGCACGTAGTCTTCTTCGAATGGAAGCTGTAAACCTACCGTTATTCGGGACTGTGGGTTTCCGAGCAGTTCAAGCAATAATCACTTTGAAGTTTCCCAAACATCTTTTACCGGATAATCAATATTTGCTAAAGCTCGCCTAAGCTGATGCGATTCATCCTCTAAGGTGTCACATGTGCAGAACCGCCTTGCCTAGTCAAACGGCGCGTCCACTAGTTCTCTTCCATGTGCTACCATAGTAAAGCTGGCAGAGTGTAAGTAATGACTGACCCAAATGGCCTTTCAAAAAATAGCACGCTAAATGGATTCATCCACCTTTACTCGATCGTAGTCTCTGCATTCGCATAAGCGTTTGGGCTAGCGCACTTCGAAAGGAGGCAATAGACTCGAGTTTTGCTCTTACAGTTGCCTAACTGTGGTGCATATCCTTGTTCAATGAGCGCAGAAAATTCAACCTTACTGAGAAGTCCTGATCACGGGGTTATCGACTAGACAGAACGAAATGATTCTGTTCATTATCCTCTCGAAATGATCAGCCAGGATGAACAATATTCATACAATGTTGCGGTTGAGCGTTTGGATTCAATTATACGATCATGCCTATTTTGAGGTTGCTGGCTTTGTGGTTACCATGTCAGTCTCAAAAGTACGGAAGTCAGCGCGAATTTAGATCCGGAAAAGGGTATACACTACTGATGTGCCCTAGTAAGAGCGAACTTCGAGTCTGGTGCTTCTTTTCTAAGTAGGCTAGCCAAAAGGCTTATCTGAACGCGAAGTTGCGAACAAGTGTGGGTGATGTTCAATGATGAAGCGAAGGTTTGCCTAATAGAAACGTGACTCCAAATCGAGATGTTTAACAGTAGGTACTTCGTGCGTTAAATACCCTCCGTCCACAATGAAGTGTGAGTTGTTGCCTGTCGTAATTCCGTATTGTACGCAATAATTTGCAAAATCAGATAAAGTTAGCTTGTTAACTAACATTCTCATAGCCCGAACTATTTTTTACATATACCCAGCTAAATCTTCGTATACGCAACGACGTTTGACCTCTCGAGTAGAGCTGCAGCTGGCAATCTGGTTGAATAGTTGCGTTCAGCACAAAAACGTTCTCAAAGCAGCTCCAAGAATCTTAACTCTTTCATCCTAAACTTGCGACAGGAGTTCCTTAAGCCTAATTTCACAAACTTCGATTTAAACGGATGCAACTACATGGTTCGGACAGAACATACGTCATGAGTATATGCCAGGTCGGTTGTGTTAAACTCGATCCCACTTGTTACAGTTACACTGGGAATTTAAAAAATTCGTTCGCGAGTAAGGAATATCGTTTGGGATTCATAATCCGTAGCAAATAGTGTAAATGGAAACTGTTCACGATCAGTTGGTTAGCCCTGAGTAGTGCAGATGTCGAAGTTGTTTGATGATTTAGTAAACGCAAGCTTTCACACGGCCAAATGCTCCGGTCTCTTGGGCAAACAGCACCAAAGGAATGTACTTATTAGAAGCAGGAGATAAAGCTTACAGTGTTGGTTTGAAGCAGGTTTTGGATTTTGACAGCCACCACCTCCCACTTGGCAGGGAGAATCGGTCGTACCAATCAAACAAAATGAGAGGTAAACGATTAGAGGGAACTGTGACATTGTATCCAAACAAACGTTTCCGTAATCCCCACAAATAAATGCAGCAACCATCGTTGATCCTGAACTGTTTATACTAAGCCTACCAAGGTAACCTCTTCCATGCGAGTCAGTCATTTCGATTCGCTATCAAGTTTATAAGCTGCTGAGTATAAAGGCAGTTCCTTGAACTTAGATTCATAAATTAAAGAAATTATACGAACGTTAAACAAGGTTTCCAGTATCAGGGAAAAAAGGGGTTGATTCGAACACCAGTGCGTGAGGATCGTGTACTTACCGACATTAAAATAATGAAGTAAACATGATCATCTGCTCACTTAGGACACCATGATCGTGCGTACTGCTTGACTTTGTTTAATAAACTTCCATGAAATGTCTGGGGTCAAGAAAACTTGCTGTTTCATATTTCTAACTGCATATTCACGGTTATTCGTTCAACGAGTAGGTAGACCACAGCGGAAACACACGCCAGAAGACATAAAGTGCGTAAACGATCCACACATCTCAATACAATATGCTGGCTGTTTGGAAAAAAATGATTCCACCATGAGATGAGAAATATTTTTATTTTTCTAACCATCGAATTTTCCCTCGAAGTCATTTGCATGCACCACCAATTGAACTATATTTGATCGTTACGCAACATTTCACGCTTACATTAAACTCCTGTATAACTGTAGCACGAATTCTAGAATACTCAAAAGACTGAATTGTTTGCGTCAGTTTAAAGCTTTCCAATGGTTCGCCATTTTTCCAAATAATTTGGGAAAATTTATATAGTTCAATGTAGCTTCCAAGAGTCGGTCATTGGCAGCGAACGCCTCATTCTACGCACGTTTCTCTCTTGACGAAAAACTCCCAAGAACACCATCCGTAATTGATTGCAAACGTCGTAATTTCATAGGCTTTCCAGTCAGCTCCTTTCAAAAACAGGCATATCCTTGCATATCCGCGCGAAAACGTAGATCAACTGCGGATGGTGTCGATTCTATGTGAAAGTCAAAATCCCATTTTATTCATCATAATTACCAAATAATCGTTGACCGTCACCACCCAAGTGGTTGCATAGAGTTTTGAACTCAACTTTCATGCTCCAGTTCAAATCGGAACTGAGATGCTGAAGTAATACCATGTGGACAACGGAAAAAATATCATCTATGATGTTCGAACCTGGGGTTGGAAAAACTAGAGTAATTGCTCAGAAATTTGAAAGTGTGATCAGGGAGGCAGCCATGATCCAAGACATTGGTGTGATTTGTTGCAGAAATCAAAATTTGCACTCACATAATGTACACCGTGAGAAATTCGACGTCTGAATAGAAAGCCAGTGAAAACTGGGGGAGCGGAAATCCATAATTCCATCAAAGGAAAACGGGTACGCCGGTCACTTATAAGATTCCTGCCCAAACACGTGCGACCACACTGAAAAACGGTCGCATAAATGTTCATTGGACCTCCTATAAAATAGGTATACGCGAAGCCTTCCTTGATGAACATCGAGGAATTTGGTTCTCATCCTCATTGCTTTCTACAACCTTTGTCCAGGCCTACGACGATAAGATGTTCTTGAAAAATAGACTGGGAGAAAAACAAATTCACGAGCAAGTTGTGATATTATTTAGAGTTCTTTTGTGGGTTTTGTTCACTAAGTATGCTACACTATTATACAGCAACGTTTTTCACTATTGTGCACGTTGGTCGAATTGACTAAAATAATCTTGCAATAAAAAAAACTTCGTGCACGCACGCCAGTCTACTCTGCTACCTGTGGTACAGTTGCTTGATGATACGGTTGGCGGCATCCGATTCGGATTAGCATGTCACAGTGACCGAAGCCAAAGGACGTCTGCAAATGGCTTGCGCTGCGCCACTTGCAGTTCAAACCACGCACCACATATCCGGTGTAAACCCGAAGGAATAAGACCGGGAGGTGTGCCCGTGGGGCCCTCTTGCTCAGCCGGCCAATGCTGGTTAGCCACTTGATTGACTAATAAGGAAAGGAAACTCTCGTCTCTCGGAAACTGACCAGAGAGAAACTGCAAGGACGAGATCTACACTAAGAAGAAAGATTTGTGAAGTGTGATACAAGAAGCGCTGCAGCATATTAGTGCAGGTTAGTGCATCCCAGAGAATATAGGATGAAAAGCAAATTTCTCACTGAACTATGAAAAGCCAGGCAGACCATTTATCATACAATACGTCAACAAAGCCGAAGAAAAGAATGGGTGGGAGACCACAGACGCTCAAGTTTTTAAAAAGAAAATCGGATTAATTGACGACGATGGTCGATGAGGTCATTAGCAGAAGTAGAAAGGATACAGTAATATGACCTACCTGAGCCTACCGCACTCGTCTCCTCTTCGCCGACGTTGTACTATGAGTATGTTGGTGTTCCACTTACCCCAAACGGCCTGCGCATTCGCGGCCGCACACATCGCACCGCCATATAGTCACGTCACCGCGACCTATGGCGCCTATGGTTCCTTTGCGTACCGCACGCTTCCGCTCGCGACCGCGCAATAATTGCTCGTTGAACTTTCGGACGCCGGCCCGAACCGTATTCCTCCAGGCAGTCCGGTTCAAAGACAAATCTTCCCAACGTTTAAAATCAATGTTACAACGTGAAAGACTTAACTGCACAACATCCTGGTACCTCCGCTTCTGACCACCAGGATTTCGTTTACCTGACTTCACTTGACCTTACAGTAACTGCTCCGGGATACGGTCATCGCCCATCCGATGAACGTGACCGAGCCAACGGAGCTGGTTCAGCATCAATATGGCTTCCATCCCGTTCATGCCCGCTCGCCGCAGTTCTTCAGTGTTCGGAATCATGTCCGACCATCGGATCCTCAAGATGCTCCTCAGACACTGCACATGGAAGCGACTCAGATAGCTCACGTTCCACCGATGCAATGTCTACGTCCCACTGCCGTACAGCAGTATAGATAGCACCATTGAACGGTAAACGCACAGCTTGGTGGCCATCTTCAGGCTATGATTCTTCCAGACACGCCTATCAAGACGTCCAAAAGCAGCCCAGCCCTCGCCACACGCGCTCTCAGCTCGCGGTCCACGGACAAATCTGTCGACAAGTTGCTACCCAGGTAGCGAAAATCCCCTCAGCCATTCACAGTGTCTTCAGCGATGCGAATTTCTGGTGGAGGTACACAAGCAGCACGTCTACCACACGGATATCACACGCAATTTTTCAGCTCCGCCGTACACCAAACATTGTCGCAGCCCCGACCGCATTTCAGCCGTCCACGGTAATCTCCGAATATCCTTGCTTCTCGTATACGGGTAATTTGAAATATCGGGGTGGTCTCGGACCTCTTTCGTGAGTCAAACTCTTCGATCACTGTAACTTACTAGAACTCCTGTAACTATCCTGTTTCATTCGTTCGTTTTGTTGTTACCGATAGCCCATTGAACTACGCCCGTATTTACTTAGGCTGTTCAGATATAAGTTTTGGCCACTTCATCTCTACGTTTCAACCACCTCCGGTGGCCTTCTTCAAAAGTTTCTTCAATACTCATGGGATGTTCTTTAAATAACTGACTAATAAAATCCAGTTGATAATCGGGCTCTGGCTTGCATGAGTGCCCGTATTGCACTGATTAGTGGTGGAGTGAGCAAAGCTAACTCTTGATGTGCTGAATGTGAACGCATTCAGGCATCGTTGTTGAGTAAATCTGAGCCTCAACTGCATTGATATTGTTGCCTTGAGTAATACAAAATGTACGGACCCGTGCGAGTGCCAACAAACAGTTACTAGTTGCACGTACTACTGAATCGGTTAAATAACAGGTGGTTACGGCCCGACCACGTGTCAATTCCTCAGCACGATGGACTGGCTCTACGATCACCTCACCGCTGACATGTGTTCGACATTTGCCAGTAAACGACTGTAGTTTCCCAGTGTATTTCACCATGTGGGTTGAGTGCTCTTGGACTTCACTGGGCTGTGGCCATCTACCTCATGCATCATACGAGTGTTACAATAAGCTGAGTGCAGCAGAACAAACTCTATTCATGCTTGCATGCTCCCTTACTCTAGACAGCCGGGTATCCAGAAAGGCTAGATTTTGGGCCGTCTGAAAACCGAAATTTTAGCTTTATCGTCAAAAGCTCTCATGCCATCCGCCTTATCGGTGATCCCTCATCCATTACACGTGACGGTAGATGGCTGCGGCGGAAGTTGTTGAACCAACCAGCATCCGGTCCCAGAGGCGCCTGGGCGGCTTCGACGACGACAATTTCGGTACTTTGAATTGCGTACGAAGAACAAGGTGTTTGTTTTAAACATTATTAATGAAATTAATTAAAGCAGAATCATGACATTTCCTAGCTCACAACGCCAACCTTCATAACAACTGCGGGAAATCACAGACGACCGGAAAAAACAAAGTAAGTGAATGCGGGGGTCTGCTGACCACCGACAGTACAGCGTCCATTCTTGGCTTGATGCGAACCATAGTTCATCCTCACAGTTTGACGAGGCACCAATGAACAGGCACTCCGTCGTTCACAGTAACCAAAAGTGGGATATCATGAACAGCAAGCGCATGCGCTTTTGCAGTTAGTACCAACCTAGCCTCGGCGCAAAAACTGTCACAACAGACCAGCAGTGAGATGTGTGTTATCACTGCAGACCCGGTCGAGGTTTGGGGGACTACTGAACAACTGCGAAACAAAAAGACGGCAGGTGAGGATAGGCTGCCTCGAGAACTTACTGAACACAGCGGCTAACTTTTGGTACGTGCTCTACGACAGTCGGTTCACTTCATCTAGAAACAGTAAACAGTTCTGCAAATACTCAAGAATGCTTTTATTGTATTTTCTTATCTGAAAATCAATTTCGTGTTCTTTTCTGCAAAAATTCTAGCAAGAACTCTCTTTGTAACTAAGGCGTCTGACAAACGAGGTGAATTCTGAACAACTTGCGATCAGATTGACGTGATGTTCATCGCTCGCCAGTTCCAGCAAAAGTTTAGCTTTAGCGGCCAGTATCTGAATACTCATTCGTTAATTTCGACTGAGATATTGTTCTCTGTGTGACCTGATGCATCGGATATTCAAGTACTTTTGTTAACCTAGTTGAAAGGTTGCATGCTGATATAAAGAAAAAAGTAATGCCGTCTGAGTCAATCTCTGATGAGTTTCATGTTGTCAGCAACATGAACCAGGGATTTCTTTAAGCTTCATCCTACTTAGCTTATCTTTGTTTGTAGTACTTTCTACCGTCCTTCAGTGTTCTGTTGGAGCGCATTACTCCATTAATGCCGGGATAGTCCTCTGCCGAATAACCCCTGATTCGACGCTACAGTCCTGCTATGAAACTCGACGTTTTGAGGGCTGTTGTATGCGAATGACAGTTCATTACTTCCTAACGGGCAGGAAGAACCACAGCAACTAACCATGGCTTCTGGAATAGCTTCAGCCATATTTGGAGTGGATATCAATAAAAGTGAGATTTTTCGGCCTTCTACGAAAGGGTGTGACAGGTATACACCACGAATCAACGTCACTGGAGAAAGTGTGCTCACTGGTGTAGACGTCTGTTAATTGGGTATCAGTCTGGGGACAAACCTCTCCATGGAACTTGAGCCATAAGCTTGTGGTATGAAGGTTAAGACTGCCTTAGGAAGCTATGAATGCCGTGTGTGAATGTACCGTAGCCTGGAGATGAGGAACTGACAGCTTGTTTATAGGGTTATGGTGCGGCCTGCGTTGATGTACACCAATGAATCCTAGACGTCATGTCATCAAAGTGTGCATCACTTGAGTAGTTCTCATTCAATTATCTGATGTGTCCTGGTTATTCAGCGGTCAAATAGAGTTCTAAGCACAGGGGTCACTCGCTGAACATTCATGAACCGGGGTGATCACATGCAGCTGCTCAATCAGCTTAGATGATTAGGGCATTTCCGTTGTATGTACGAGGAACAGAACCCAAAACCGGCGTGACATGGGCCACTAGGGATAGTTAAGAAAAGTCCCGTTGGATAGCCTGTGCGATACCACCATGTTGATCAAGCAGGTTTCTCGTTTGCTAATGGAGGACCTGTCTAAGAAATGAGGGCTCCACCCTGCCAACTCCGCTATCTCGGAGAAAGGTACTCGCAAACTTCTTCCTTGTGAAGTATTCCTACATTTGGAATCAACTTCCAAATGAAGTCACAGCCAGCAAGACGTTAACAAACACAATATCTATCTTCAAACTCTCTGCATCACTTGATGAACTTTTTGATTGTGGTCCGAGAAACATTCTTCCGTCAGCTGCGTATGAGGTGGACAACCACCACGCTGTCCAGCGCCCTTCGAAATATGAACGCGGCGCTCAATAATAAGTCCAGCAGAACTATATCATGTGAGCTTTATTTGTCACACGCACACTTCATGCGGCCCTTCAAACCGTCAACTCAATTCTTCGTTTGTCTGAATAAATCCTGAGTGCATAGCAGAATGCCACAACAAACAGTGGGTAGGGTTATATATTCTGATAATCATAGCAAAAGTGATAACATCCTATAAGTTCCGTCAAAAAAATTCCGCTAGCACGTGCTACAACATTCACTGTGACAAACAATGTACATTGTTTGTGATAGTGAATGTTATAACCCAACATTTTCTCATCTAGCGTGTGGAACTACATTCTCCTTACCGATCCCCATATTATACTTTGAGCGAGGAAATTTTTCTACGACGGATGGACGCACGGAACTTCTTCTTGGCTGAACGGTTCGCGAGATGTTGAACTTTTTGACAGTTTCCAGCAATCGACGGAATCCCGCGTTAGAATCTGCCGAACCGTCCGCTAGATTTTGGGATTATTCGTCCTGCCTCACCGAACATGACCTATCTCAACATGTTCCGGACGCCAATTTCATCCCCTAATGGCGAAACACTCCGAAGATGCGTTTGTATAACATATGTATGCATATGAAGGCCAGTTGCTTCCGCTCAGACTGTCCGTGAACCGAACTCAGAGCAATGAGGAGGCACTGGGGAACAGCGTTCTTTCAAAGTAGAAGGTCTAACGAAAATCCTGCAAAGAAAAGCAACATGAGCAAGCGTAAGCCAAAGGCCCAGTAAGCCATGCACACGACTTAGACAAACGGAAGCTGAAACGGAACCAACAACACAGCAGCACGCCCCGTTACACAACTCAAATTCAATCGGTGCGCGCTCGCTGGTTTCGGTTGCGCGTTAAATTAAGGCATTCTTCCGTGAGTGACCTTGAACTATTTGAAAAATCGCCCATTCTCACGAACTTCTAAAAAGTAAAGTAGTGTAACATCCTATTTTTTGAGACTGATCCTGTGAAGCGACCGAACTATCTCCTTCTCTGTTGTGTGTGTCAAAGTTACATGAACTTCAATCATTTAAATTTTGACAACGTCCTTCTGACGGCAGCCTTCACGTTTGTGCTCCTATTTACTAATTCGTTTTTGTATGGTTCGGAAATATCTGCAGTGATCGCGCATAACCCAGCGTGCTTCCCACACGTGCGTTGTGAAATATACATATATAATTATTATAAATAAGCTTTTGGTAAATGATCGCTGAGAGTTTTCCAACACAAGTCTACCAGACTTCCGTAGATGTTAGTAAATGGAAGTGCAATACCCGAGTTGAGGCCGAGCACATATTGTGTAAAGCTTCAGCTTCGCAGCCAATAGACTGAACGCCCTTTCAATGCAGCCTATTGTGCTTTTTCGTATTTCTTGCCTGGAAACACTTCTTCGGAGAAATTGAAGGAGTTTGAGCACCGTATTTCTAAATCTCTGGCCGAAGAGGCTGCATCAATATTACAACCATCTAGTGAGATGGAGCCGGGGGTTAATTTACAACCATGAGTGATGGTGTTTGAACCGTCCGCTGAGAACGACATCAGCCATGTTCTGCACTACGATTGCAACGAAGCTAGGTCTTGTTGTATATTTTGTAGACGGAAATCGATGGTGTTTTGCTGACGGAATGTGTAAACGATTTTGATATCGTGAGCAAGCAAAAGTACCTTGTCATTTTGGATAACGCCCTTCCTCGAATCACCCCACCTGTCACTGGTGTTGGTGTTGGACAGTGTTCTCCTAATCTGACTGCTTGAGTGAGGCCTTCAAGAAAATATAGAACTCCGCTAAACAGGGGATTTTCAATGCCAAAATATTCTATGTTGATCCGAGGGTACTCATGAGGAACACGATCAAACGCCTATCGTGTGTCTAAGAGCGGGATAACTACCGCATTTTCTGCGTCGGCAGACAGCGACATATTGTTTAAGAATTCCAACTGACATGTTATTCGAGTGCACTCACTAAGTAAACTGTACTCTGAAGGGTTTATAAGGTTTTGTGACCTTAAAAACTTGACTATTTGCACCCTTATCATCCTTTCGAACATTCTCGAGTAGATTGTCGTGTGGTTGATGGGACGATATTTACCAACGTCCTGCCTCGGACAACTCTTGTGACCAGCAGTAATGATTGAGGTTTTCCATTGAGTAGGCAAGGTGCTGGATAAAAGCGATGAGGTGAACAAATTAAACGTATGAATTGGAATATCCTCACCTGCTTGCTTGACGACCATTGACGGGATACCATCTGGTCCAGAATGGATTGAGGGCCGAGTGGTAGCTGACTGTGGGCAAATACTTCGAACATCAATCATAACATTACTCAAAACTTTATCCGTTCTCAACGAAGTTTCACCAGATGATAAGGTGTGTTCTTTGCTGAACGAAGCAGCGAAATTTGGGTCGATAATTTCACACACTGCCGCAGGTCCCTCGTGGAATTTCTCCGTCTTATCAGTTGCACTAGTTCCGTGCGTCTCTGTTTACTAAGGAGCTCAAGTTTTTCCTCATTTATATGATGGAGTTGCGTCTGACGTCTTATGTCTTCAAACGTTTCACCCACTTGCGTCACCGGGGTAAAATCCAGTGTTCTCCCGCACCTCGACTTAGGCATTTTAAGTCTGTTAGCCTCTTTTACAGTAAGGATTTTCCCTCATAATTACGAGCCGACGCGTTTTGATTTCATGGAGTCAAAACGTCAACACAAAACGCTAGATATCTGATAAATTCTTTGGCCGTTACGCTTGGGTCTGATGTCAGACAGAAGTTATTCCAATTTATGGATCCTAGTGGGGAGAAGAATATAAATAAGTAAATAAATAAATAAGTAATATATATTTCTCAACGCGTATGTGAGAAGCACGCTTGGTTGTGCGCGATCACTGTAGACGTTTACTAACCATGCAAACACGAATAATTAAACAGTAGCACATACGTGAAGTCTGTTGCAAGAAGGGCGTTGTTAAAAAGAATGAATTTGATGAGATATTAGAATACAACTGTAGGTTTGGTAGCCATATTGAGATCGAACAGAAATTTCACGACATTGTGGTCGCTTCCTGGAAATTGCTGTTGACCAGATATCTCTACAGACGAATTACCTACCGTGAATATGAGATCCAATATATGCCTCTGTCTGATTGGCGTTAGAACGTGTTAGTTTCAACCATTCGGTTGTAGGCATGAAAGGAACTCGGTTTGTGTTTCTAGGTCAGAGAATGAGGTTCAGGAGATATCAAGCGTGTTAAAGTCACCACCCACCAATTTGTGTTCGGAAGGCATGTTGTACACATAATTCATTATCTACACAATATCCGTCAACTCATTATCACCATCGGATAATCCTTAGATACATCCTGCAAGTAGCTCATGAAGACCAATAAAGACCAGTAACCACAATGAGTCTCCGATTTTAAGAAGAATAGACTCATCAACTGTTATTGCGGAGGGTTGTTCTTTCAGGTCATTAATGCATCCACCATCTCGTCCTGTGAGACAATCCCTACGAAACGTGACATCCTGCGATGCCCACCTGAATGTCTGGGATATCAGGAGAGCACCATGTCTCGGTTACGAGTACGATGAGAGGATTAAATAAGAAGACGAGAGATCTGAAAATGCGCATCTTACTGACCAATGGCCTTGCGTTCATGAGTAACAAATTAGTGGACACCCTATTGTCAGTTGCGGCATTTAAGCTGCCAAAGAACTTCATGACAGATGGGGGAGTAGGTTGCAAACTGTCGTATGGAAAAGCCCAGTCCAAGGAATGCACCAAACTTCCGCTCATCTTCGACAGCTTATCGTAAAGGTTTGACTCCGATATAGGAAGTGGTGAAAGAGTGGCATTACGGCAGGATGGCTGTGTGAGGCATGGGGTTGGAGGCCATGTAGCGGTTGATGTGATGATATTGTACTTATCGTACTGATGTCGAAGTGCTAATGTCACACGCACCCGCACACAAAACCAGCTTAAAACTCTTCCTTAGATCACACCACCAAAGACTGGTCCTGGCAACCAAAAGTGTTCTAGACTCTCACTCTTTTGGTTCGTCCCTCGAGATGCAAAGAAAACCGACCAGGTCACAAGCCGTGAACGTCTAACCTGTGTAGTGTGGTTGGGAGATTTATAGGAGACTCGCAGTAAAGGTCGCTTCACATGCCCAACAAGACAACACTGGATATTTTACCTGAATCGGCATCCGCCGTGACACGATCAGACCAGGTGGTTATTAGGAGTGAGTAACAATTGTGAGGAGCAGTGATAATCCAACTCTCCGACTAAATGCTATCTTCTTATTAGTAACGCATGGTCAACCGGGAGGCAGTTGTATACTTCGTCGTAACCAGTTTCTGTCACCAGAAAGAATAGCTGGTTTACCGTGCTCGATGAAAAGGGATAAAAATAAGCAGAGGGTTAACTCTACTTGGTAATTTTATGTGAATGTCTTCCCCTCCTGCTTAATTACAGTGAAGCAGATGCCACCCCAACTTGACCACAACAAACTGGTTCAGATAAATGTTTCTGGTGGCAACGGGAACTCTGCATAAAAAGTGTAATGTCTAAGTAGTAGTGATTCTGGCAGCAACTTATCTTCAAGGTTCAGGTAATCAGCAACACAAGTTTCAAAAGCCCCACAAGTCGGTAAAGGCTTGATGAAAAGAGAATGGACCTGATAGCCAGATTTGTGATATGAAGATCCAATCTTAGACTTGTGGGCTGCAAATATTGTGTAAGTGCAAAGACTCTATTGCTAATGCTGACCGCCGTTCTGTCCCAGTGAAAAAGACGCAGTACGTTTTTGTGCCCAAGAATCCAAGAACGACTGTGACGAAGAGGATTTTGTTATCAATAATTTGCTAAATCATAGAGGAAAACCTCAGAAATAACAGAAGTCAACAGCAGAGAACCCCGATATTGCAGTCACCAAATTTGCAAGGTCTGAACCCAACTAATCACGTGAACCTGGCCAAATATTTCGCATCAAGAGGGCGTAAACCGATAAGTGAAACTGAGAACACAAACAACAGTTCAGCGGTGGAAGGCAACAGCAGACAGAATTCGTGGAAAGAAGATTCGATAATTAAAATATTACTGCTTAGTAATATATATAGATTAACGTTCATCAGAAGAACAGTTCGTCACGGCGTAATTCGGATGATCTTATTGGTCTTTGTATGGAAGGCTTGCAGATGCTAGCGAGAGAATTCCCATTGTGGAAATAACAACCCGCAGGAAGCGAATGAAGGAAGACAGTGATTGTGGTCACTCTCCTTCTGTTCAACAACTGAGAGTCGCCATGCGCTCGATGCAGGTGACTGTCTTAATAACCTCATTTAATTTGCGCTGGTAAACTCAATTCAGAAAATTCAAAAGGTCGGTAAAAGACAGGATTGCTCCACATAAAAATCTTGATCAGCCAATTGAGTGGACCTCAAAATGCGCTCTGCCGGTGAACACCTAAAAGTTTTCGTACTTACCTCCAGGGGAGACGAGTGAATTTCGTGTCGGCTGTAAGGATGGATTGTCGTTGTGACGTAGAAGGTCATTTTTATCCAAGTACTACTGTCTCAGCACCAATTAGGGGGCATGGTAATAAAAACTGTACCCGCACATCAGGCAGTGGTAAACCATAGGAAATCAAACCGCCTTTCAGCAGGTCTGCGTCCAGAACATTGATTTATTCCATGTCAAACACATCAGGTGTCCTGGAGTACCAGGAACAAACGGCCTAACACCGTGCAAAGAAGGACATGAAAGATTCAGCGATTGATACACGTGTTCGATGCAGCAACCCAAGTTACCCGGATCCAGTCGGTTTTCCTTGGTCAGTATCAGCGGGCCTCCGTTGATCTGAAAGGGGATAATCGAAAACAGGTTGTAGCACCGCTTTTGCGGACTACAGTGAATACCATGAACAAAGTAAGATTACTCGCATAATGCAATTTTAGGTTAATGATAATCAAGCAAAGCTTTAAAACGATCTTTAGAAGCGCTGCTGACGACCTCGGAAGGAAGGCTGTTTCATTAGTTAATAACCGTGTAAGAAAAAACTGCTGACTAAGAAAGTGTCGAGGACGAACTTTGAAAAGCTTCCTATTATGTTGTCGCCGGTCGTCACAATTCGCTGCAGTGAAGAAACGTTCTACAATACCTAATCTAAAGAAATGTGTGTATTAGATCACCGCGGAGTATTCGAAATTCAAGTGGGTACAGGTCAAAAATTTCAAGTCGAGACTCGTAAGCAACATCAATCAGGCCCGCGGCCATCTTGATAGCCGCGCGCCGGACACGCTCCATAGCTTATATGTCTTTCTACAGGCCGATTCACACGACCTGTGTCGCATACTCGAGGAGCAGTCTTATATAAATCCCGTAAAGCGTTTGAAAAGCTTTCTTGTCTATGCGGGGGAAAGTGCGCCTAATCATTATAAAAGAGGGAAATCCCCTTTTCGTCGCCTTCTCATGGTGATACGTGAAGGACAAGTCAGAGGACAACCAGCTGCCCAGTTCTTTCTTCAGATTGATTCTTATGATATCTATTGTGCTGGATGCACTATTATTCATGGAAGCATTGCCAGAATCTTCATCAAGTGACATGTGAACACATTTATTGTCATTTAGTGGGAGACACCAATCGTCCGACCAGCGCTTGATCGCGTCAAGCTCGATTTGTAGTGCACTGGGATCAGTTGTATTCCAGATTTCTAGGTCGTTCCCATGTAAGAGGTCGTTGCTGGAAATATTGTTTGGATGGTCGTTGATGTAAATGAGGAATAACAAGGGACCTAGCATTGACCCTTGTGGAACTCCCGCAGGAATGAAAGAGGGAGACAAAAGGTCTGACCAGGTCTTAAATCTAAAACGTCAATTATCGAGAAAAGGGGCAATCCAGCGAAGAACCTCTCTTTGAATACCAAAGGCTTTCAGTTTGTGTTTCAGGGGGCCGTATGGGACATGGTAAAAAGCCTTGGCGGTGACGCGCTATGTCCACGCCATCCGTCGTAACAGCGTTGATGAGGAAGTCTAGAATCCGCTCTCACAGTCCTGGTGGCGAACTGGTGCCCGTTTCATCTTGGGTGCATTAAAGTCACTCATAATAAGCAGATGAGTGGAGCGTTCTAAGCCTATGAAGTTTTCCAGGAGAAGTCGGATGAGTTAGAACGATAAATAACCCGCCACTCGGAGTGAATCTTGGTCACGCAGTGCTAGTCGAGGCCACGGAACATCACAATTATCTGAGAACAGAAAACCACCGATAACCGTGAGTTTCGGAAAACTCTGCTGAAGAAAAATCGCAGAACCCTCAACTCCCCTCCGGGCGGAGTCAGCCCGGTGAACTGAATACCCAGGGACACTCAGTTTGTTGTCATTGACATCGACTGGAAGCCAGATCTTTGCGGAGGTGAACATGTCGGGTTGGGTGTCATGAGTTAACTGTCTGATTTCCGGTCATTTAGTATACAGACTCAGACAGTTTGTATACATGCACTTGAAGGCTGCTTCCTCGATGGATCTCGCGAAAAGGCAGAAAGGAGGGTGTGAGGAAGAGCCCGGGAGAGAAGGCCTGGAATTGGGGAGTATGGTGGGGCTGTAGTCGGTCTGTACTTTCGAGTTTTTCTGACGGCCCTCCTTCGAGGCTGAGAGCGCGACATCACCGCCTGTGCGTGGGTCAGCGACCCTACGATGCGGTTGACCAGCAGTCTTGGTGCCGCAACTTGCGACCTCCACGCCCCTGTCACATTCCGCTGATTAGAAGGGTGTTTGGAAGTTTAAACCCACGGAAAATTTGACGTCTTCGTTTGCTGGGTGCGGGGTTTGGAAGGCGGCAATGCGCGCTGTGTTTTGAAAACACTGAAAGAAATATTTATAGAGGTGGGCCACATTAATGCCTTTTGAGTTGCAGGAGGCGGCCTCAGCAGGCTGCTTTTGTTCCGAATTCTCGGGAGAAGAGTTTTCTGCTAAGCAGTTTGGTAGGCTTTGGGGTGAGTAACTCTGAAGACGGTTTTTGCGCAGTGTCCGTACTCTCAATGCTCGTGCCTGCGCCTTTGGCGTTGGTCGTTGGAACGACCATGCAGACGATGCCTTCGCTTTCAACAACAGGCACAGGGGTCTTAGGGGATACTTCGAGGGCTGAAGCTACGACTTAAGTCTTCAGTTGTAGCTTCTGACTGCCATGATTCGTAGCTTAGTTTGGTCCGTTGTTCGCGTCTCGTTCTCTCTTGACGTGAGCGGTCGAAAGATATGCCTCTCAGATGGGCGTTGGCAGACTTCAAAGCCTCTGTTTTTCCCACCGAGGTCTCGGAGCTGAGCATGGCTTGCAAAGTTACCAGAAGGTCACGTGAATTTTCGGTTGTCTTGGCCCGCAGCCTACTCGAGAGTACCAGGTGCGTGACATCCGGGGAGAAGGAACTCCCTAGTACTGTTTTAGCTAGCTCGGTTGGAGAAGAGGTTGTAGGGAAGCAGCCTCATAAAACAACTCTCTCCTCCCTGAGAACTGTTTCCTTCATTTTTACTGCCGCCTCCTCCATGTGTGCAGTTGATGGGGCAACTGCTTTCTTGGTGATTGAAACACCAGGGAGAGCAAGCACTATATACTCACTCGGTGATTGTAGTTCCAGTTTAATCTTGGACAGATTGCGTTGGCACTCTTCTATCCCACTCCCCATGGAATAAATGGAAGGAGATACAGAGCTAAGAAGAGCCCCGCATTTACAGTCGAAGGTTTCCTGCGTCACTCCACTTGACGTAGTGCGTGAAAGACCAGTCGACGGCAAAGCGGTTTCTTGGATTTCGTCAAACCCGCAACTCATGCAGATGCGAATGAGAGATGAAGAAGCCAGCTGTCCGTACTCGTGTTCGTTAAGACCACTGCACTTGATGTGATACCACTTCTGACACGAGTGGCACTGCGTACCATTTTGTACGGACATTTTACACCCATACCGGCAGCAGACGCTTGCTGTCACAGAAAGTGTCTGCTGATTTCCAGCACTGCTAGATCTGACACGGGTCATTGCCGACAAGGATAAGTAATGTGCAATAGAGAACAGTTAGTTTTCAGTGATTCACAAAAAACAAAACAGATATGATGAAGCGTGAGAAAAAAATCGGATACTACATAGTGCAAATAATTTAATAAATAACGACTTGTTGTTATTCTATAACGAATAACAGTAGTCTTATGCAGTTTTTGATGCACAGGGCACCAGTAGGACAGAAATATGAACAGACATTAACAGCGTGGAAACTTAAACTAAATTTCGAGTTATCCGCGAGTTACCTGAAAATTGCAATAGAGATTTCAGAAAACGACCAAAAGAATTGTGGTTGGAACTGATAAGAGGAGACCAGACGTTTTAAGTGTGTTCTCAAAACAAGCGTGTGCAGAAACATTTCTCTAGTATCCAAAACAATGGAAAGAGAAATGAGTCCTGGCTGAAAGTTCCATCTCATGATTGGCGACACGGAGCAGGGACACCAATTGACTCTGAAGAAAAAACCTCACAGGACACGCCCGCATTCTACCGCCTCTGTTGAATAGCGGTCGACAACTGAAATTCTCTTATGTAGTGGGCGAGGAACCAAATGGCGTTGCTAAAATAAACTGGATACAAATGAGAGTCATTAACGGTAGAAACGGTCTTAGTCTGATAACTCCATGATATACGGACCAGACGGGGCCTGTTTTGGAATGTGTACTCTGTCTTCACGATAAGAATACTGGTTGTTAGGAACCCGTCAGACTACTCGGCTATCTTGGGACTCGTGACCTATCCAAAATACTGCCAAAGTGTCTCAGTAAAATCTTAGTGAAAATCAGACCGATTGGTTTCCCTTGTAACGATAAGTGGGAGGAAATAGTATCACCGCCAAATATTGCCTATGTGAGAAGTTGTTGTTGTTGTCCAGTCTGGTATTTGTACTGAATTCCCCGGAAACCATTGTATCACGTGGTGGTAGAGCTGTGGTCTTCACCCATTTTTCGTAATAACTGAATTCAGTTGTTGATTTCGGCCGATGCTGGTAAATCGTGGTGTCTGCAACTTACGTCACTTCAGGTTATTCCGGTCGATTTCAATAAGGTAATTCTACGAGGCCCCCAGTGAGACTGTGTTGCAACTGTTCACAGGTGTCATAAACATGCAGCCGCGCACTAAAGTGTTTTATGTGTGAACAGTGGTTTCACTGTAAGTTCTACAAAATCATATCGTTCAGACCACAAAATACGCTAACTCGGAGCCATTCCGACTGTATTCGTTTCATCTCCAAGAAGAACCACCCTAGGTTGTTGGGATAAACGATAAAAGAAGAGACCTTCAACACATGACTGAAAAGGGGATTACCAAGTGTCCAAACGGAGATGAAGTTGGGTTCGGTAGAGAATCAACCCAAATAACTGTCACTGAAACTGGCCCAGTTTTGCTTCATAACCAAGTAACACGTTGGCCAACAGCAAAGCTCGGCCTGACAGATGTTAGCTCAGGACAAATTAAAGTACAGACGGCGTCAAAACTCAGCTTGTTAACAGTAAGGCATGTACAAACGGATATTGACCAACTATTGACCAACTAATTCACAACCGTCTTGCAATAACAGGCGGGCCACATGAAACTATGCTGAAGCCCCAACAACTCCATGGGAAATCAGTATCTCAGTCATAAACACGTCGAAAGTTATTACCATTGACATGTTGGAAGCCAGTTCGACTTCACTGGCAGAGCCCCAGCAGCACGAGGCACAGCTGTTCAGAGCAATATGTGAAAAACTGTCCGCCCTCAGTCCAAAGCTGGCAGGAATCAACATGCATGTATAGAGCGGTGTTGTCCAGTTCGCCGTGCACCCCCCGGTTAACAGTATCGAACTCACAGCGCAATACAGAGAAACTGCTGGCCCCAGCTACACACTTGCGTGACCTCACCGCTAGTCGTATTATGTGTGATATGCAAACATCATTTCGTAGTCAGTTGCCATCTTCCTACTATCATTATCGGAAGGCAGAGCTCACAACAGAATGCGACATTGTATACAGAATTTTCTGGAGATAAGCAAGCCAGGAGGTCCACTCATGATTGGTTCAGTGGCACTCTGTGCTCTCAGCGATGAAAATACTGCAACTCTGGTGGGGCTAGCAACATAGAATAGCCTGATGGACATCGCTCCCACCCCCATAATAGCACGCCCCTGCGACAGCTCAGTGTGCACCACTCTGAACTAAAAGTGCCAACAGAAGCCTCAACACAGCCGGTTCATATCTCCAACACCCGGACCAGTGATCTAATCGAGGAAATGTTGATATAATGACCCTTGCAGTCTGTGAATCGAACTTCTTGAACTTCATCAAGTTTGAGAATGCCGTAAGCTCGTGACAGCTGGGATAACCAAACTTTGGGTGAAGGAATCCGTCTTCGGTATTTAAATTAAGATTTGTAGGATTTAAGTTTTTTAAAAGATCACAAAGGCATTGCCGCATATACCATTCGGAAACCTAAGGCTAGTAGGCCACACAACAAGATCGTTATTTTGATACCCGAAACAGAACGGGTGACGATTCACTTGTCGGAGACGCGAGGTCATCTGGTGGCCCTCACTTACTGCCGCCTGAACCGGACTAACGATACGAATACATTTATCCTGAATGCTCTTGAACGCTGGTAGATCGGTGTTATCCTATGCGGTACTGTTGAGCGAGTTCAGTCATCTAGATGACTCACTCGATGCAGTCTCGGCTACGGAAATCCGTAGGCTTATTCTTAAGATACTTCTCTCCAACATCGCTGACATTACCACGTGAACCAGCCGGCGTGATGGTGGTACTGTCATACCACTTCCCAGACAAACTGCATTTTGATTAAACGAACCCCTTGTGGTCAACCGTCTAACGATTTCTGCGCCCTTTGGACTTGGTCAGTGCGAAGTCACTGAATCCCAGTTTATCACACGGCGGATCAACGCCAACCTCAGTGTTTCACTCTGTAATTTTTGTATGGCAGGCCTTGCGTCTTTGAAATGTTTCTTGAATTTTGCTTAGTGACCGCAAGGCTGTATATCTATAGATGAGAACCAGGACCAGGTCGAAGGAATGTCAAACGAAACAATGCGCAGAAAGGTTTTAATTTCCTCACTGAAATTTAGCAAGCCAGAACCATAAATAAGGAGCAAAACTGCCGAAAAATTCAGAGGGAGAGAGCTACCTGGGACCCATAACCGCTCGGCCGAAGTCCTCGTGATTATGGAGCATGCTTGCGGATTTTAAACTTTGATGACGAACAACGCATGTGCAAAGTAAGTTGTTTGATAACTTCTACTCAATATACTAGTAGTCACCCCAAACTTTTATATATATCTCTTGTGACTCGAGCCAAGCCAGCAGTCTGAGAGATCCGTAGATCAGATGGCCAATTAATCGATAGAAATTGGCGTGTTTTTCTTCGTCAATCGAACTCTACGTCGAAGTATTCTACTGTGATCGACTAGAAATGACTTATGATGTGTACGCTATCTCCCCAACGAAACTCGGCGACCAGCGCACCAACGCCTTATGTTTAAACAATACGCACGTGGAACGTGAACTGTCGAATCTGGCGATGAAGAAATCGCCGGATTCTGGTAAGAGTACACCGCTAACGCGAAAAAAAATGTGAGAAAAATTTGTCGCAGCCACTATTCACGACCACTCAAAAGTGCAAGTTTCTTCAAATCCGCTCATCCCCGTGAATTCTTGTGAACTCGGCGATACCAGGCGCGGTCGAGAATTCGAGCATCGTCTATGAATATGTTGCGCTTCCGTTACGAAAGTGATAAAATATGTCACTACTTTCAGCATGCTATTTCGGCAAATCAACTGAAATACAGCTCACCAGCGTGTGACTGACACTATTTGACTCCTAAAAACGTGGGTAACTCGGGATTACTGCTAGCCATTATCAGATAACACCTGTTCGTTATGTATTCATCTATTAGGGTTACAAAGTATCTTTTTCATGAACTGCTGCAAACTAGCCATTTTACATTGTATTTTGCTTGTTTCTATCGAAAGTGACACGTGTTGGAACTAGCAGAGTTATGACTTAGTAGAAATTGCCTGGGGCTGTGATCATCTGTGGCTGGCAGGGGCGCGAGATGTCCGTACAAAGCGGTGTACAGTGCTACCGAATGGTATCATTTCAAATACACTAGCCTTAACGAACACAAATACAAGCAGCCTGTCTCTCCATGGTTTAGCTCGATATACACGATCTGCAGGTATGACGAGGGCCAAGGCGCTAACTGGTCACGCGCGCACTACAAGTGGATAGATGCAGAGAGGCTGCGACTGCAAATTAGGGACTCCCGGCTCTAAGTCTCCTTTGATTTCCCACACGGAGAATGGGATGGGAGAATACAGACGCGCTCTGAGTTAAATGAACCCGGAACTGCAGTATCTAAATGAGCACCTAGCGCTTACCCTCAGTGGTGATGCAATCACTAAGAAGGCATTCGCCATCTCAACTGCATAAATAGAGGAGACGAATATAAAAACGGCACAAAAAGTTCTCACAGGGGGCAGAGTTGTTTTGTGAGGCAGCTTTCCCATACTGTTTTCTTCAACAGAGCTAACCGAGCCAGTACTAGCAAATTCAATCTCCTCGAGCGTCAGAAACTTGTTACTGACGAGCGGGCTGTGCGCCAAGACAATCAAAAAATCCACTTGTCTTTTGGTAATCTCACCAGCGAAGCCCAGACCAGAGACAGTGGTGGAAAAACAGTAAACTTGGAGTCCAAAATCAAGGCGTGTCTTTTGATTGCTCTCGAAAAGGGCGTGCGACGCGAGCGGCGTACTACGAATAGGTGACAAATCCCGGCAAACTGGAAGCTCCAAATGGAGACCAAGGTTGTAGATTCTGCTCCTGAAGTGTCCACTCAAAGTCCCAGGTTTATGTAGTCGTTATTGAATCGTTTGTTAACGATTCAAGTTCACACCGAGTTACGCGTGATCTGTTGATCCAGTAAATGCCTCTCAATATTCAACGACAGAGATAATCTATCCTCGAAACGGTTAACGAGAAGGCGCTCGTAACAACTGGATTTAATACGATACTAATTGAAATTGTCTGTCACCTCGAATGTGAAAATCTTCAGAAATCAACGAAAGAACGTGCCCGCACAAAAAATTGACAACCAGACACCGATCAACAATGGTGAACGATAAAACGGGTTGAGCTCACTCAAACAAATGGTCATTGGTTTTGTCAGAGGAAAACGGCTGTTCATGCATCAAGAAATGACGGGAATCATAAGTTACTCAAACATGGAAGAAAAATGTCTAATTTCGGTACTTGGAAATTTACAGGGCACGGACTAAATAGGGGTAAGGGAAACGGTCAAAGTAGGTTGTGTATGAACAAGGATGAGTAATGTATCTCATTTGGAGAAGAGAGTAAAGCGTGGGGCCACCTTCCAACATTAAGCAAACCTCAGCAATCTCAGAATAGCGCAACAACTCTTGACAAAATCTACAGCCGTCACTCCAACAACCGATGCCCCGTGCACAGACAAGAATGTTGAGGACACCTGAACTACGTAGAAACCATTTTCGGAGTTGCCTGTCCCCAAACCGACCAAATCGGCCGAAGAAACTGCTCCAATCCAAGAATTCGGTACAGAAGTATCTTGTTGGGTCGCCTCTTTTGAGTAAAAAATACCTCTTCGCCCACCGGTTTTTCTATCAGTGGTCCCAAAATAACGCGTTCACTGCTCTCTTTTGAGTTTCGCGCCAAGCAGGAGAAGAATCCCGTTGTTCCGTGGGTGAAAAAGCCTAAAATCTTTCCCAAAAATTACAGTTTAACAGGAGTGCAGGGTGCTCAAATTAAGGCACCAAGAGTGCTGACCAAGCGTTCTGTGGGATTGCTGACGTACGTATAAGCAGTGATGTCGTATAAACAGCCTCAAATAGGGCGTTAAAACAACTCGATAGACCCAATCGAGTCCAACCCCACCACACTTATAAATTTTAGGTCTTCCTTCCTAAGCCATTCTTCGTACACTTCTTTCTGTTTTCTTCTGGAAAACCAAAAGAGGAAGTAGCTTTTAAGTGCGTGCAGAGACTGCTTGAACTTGTCCAACAACGCACCGGAAGTCAGGCAAGTGATTCATAATGCTCAACCACATGTTTGCCTCCATGGAGACCTGGCTCACAGGTGATATCAGTGAAAGTGAACCGAATTTACCCGTGTATCAAGTTCGTCTAGCTGACTTCACTCGAGGGGGAGTAGAGAATTCGATGGTTTCTCTCCGGCAGCCTCTTCCG
This sequence comes from Paragonimus westermani, assembly GCA_008508345.1. Lineage (NCBI taxonomy): Eukaryota > Metazoa > Platyhelminthes > Trematoda > Plagiorchiida > Troglotrematidae > Paragonimus > Paragonimus westermani. The sequence goes on along the minus strand of QNGE01000724.1, from coordinate 41,131 downwards.
ATACCCACGGTTATCGGTGGATTTCAATCTTCCGATAAATGTGGGTTCTCGACTTCTTTTCGGATGCTGATACGACGAAAAATGTCAACACTTCGATGTGACATCTTTCTGATCAGATCCGCTGTATGTTTGACCTGGTTATCACTAGTGGCAGCCACCTGGCGGGCAGAGTGGTCATCAAGTAGCCACTTTGACTCAGTGACCACTCTCCGCTCACCTTCGGTCATGTCTGCTACCAGTACCAGCAACCAACCAAATGGTCCACAGTTCGAAATGTTGGTCAAACTGACTTTAGCGGTCTGGGGCGTGGCCTAGGTTCACTTTTTCCTAATTATGATTCCGTGGACCAGAACCACTATGCCCTTCAAAACTCAGCTCGGAGAGCCCACAACTTATTTGTACCCCACAAACTGTGCAGTTTTTCTTTCCAACCAGTTCTCCCATGCAGAATACGTCATCTCCTCGATGGTCGTTCACCTGACTCCGCGAAACAGGCTTAAGAGATCTCTGGCGATCTGAGTGCGTTCCACATTGTCCGAAATAGGTGCGAAACGGGAATTATTGAACACACCAACACCCAACAAAGAAGAGTCTCCCTCAGAACGACGGGGATAAAATGATCTTACTCGAGCATATGCAACAAATAAGAAAGAATAAACCTTCAGCTCCCTCTCTGCGACCGTCCGACAAGGAGTATTCCTCTGAATTTCAAGCTGTGGCCGGATTAGTCAGACAGCACTACTCCGCAGTCTATAACGTTGCACCGGCGAACTGGCGTCCTAACCTACCGCTTTATAACCTCCAGCAAACACTCACCATTGGTGAATTTTCTGTGCTAGATGTTGGAGTCCTTTTACTCTTGAGGGAAACCCCGTAGATTCAATGCTAGGTTCTCTGCTATCCAGACCTCCCGGACAATGTTTCTAACAAAGCCCTCCCATACGCTGACGATCTAAAATCTGGAATGCTACTGATCCCAGTGCATTACACATTTATCTTGACGCGATTAAGCGCTGGTCGGAGATTGGCGTCTCCCACTAAATGACAGTTAGTTTGCTCATATGTCACTCGCTGGAGATCCTTCAGCCTTCGTGATTCCTAGTGCGCTCAGCAAAGTAGGTATGATGAAAAGCTATCCCAAGAATGATGTGTGCATCTGGCTACTGTATACCTTATCCTTCACGTATCACCAAGAGGTGGCGGTGAAAAAGATTTACCGCTCTTAGGATAAGTAAGCGCACTTTCCGAATACTTGATGGGCTGTATGGGGAGCGCATTTCCTTCCGTACCCGCGAAAAACAAATTGGTATGGAGTGTAACACGCAGGCCAGGCGACTCTACTTTGAGTGCCCTTGACTTCGCGAAATGACCTTCGGGAAACTTGAAAGCACCAGGGGACAGCGTTCTTCCGAAGTAGGGGTTCAAACAACAGTTCTGAAAAGAGAAACAATATGAACAAGCATGAGCCGAAGGCCCAGTAAGCCATGCACACGACTTACACAAATGCAAACCAAAACGGCACCAAAAACAACAGTACTTCCCGTTACACAACTCAAATTCAATCCGTGCGCGCTCGCTGGTTTCGGTTGCGCGTTACGGGAGTAAAAATGCACGGAATGACCTTGAAGTGCGATTTTCTCATTGGGCAACTGGTTATCCTTTAAGGGTTGGAGGAATGTACATATAGATATATATTTATAAAAAGACATTTATGTGCACATATATAAGGGTATACACATATATGTATATATATCTCTGTGTGCATACAAATGTATGTATGATAGAATATGCATATATTATCATATATATGATTCAGTATGCATATATAATGATATATATATATATTTGTACATATATATTTGTATATATATGTGTATGTTTGTATATATATAGATATACACGGAATCCATCTTGCCTGCACAGTTCAACAGGCTGATACCTTGGTAGCTGTCGGCGCGTTGCTTGCTACCTTTGCCTTTGAGCAAAGGGGCGATAAGGTCGCAAGACTTCAAGGACGCCATTATCGTTCCTTTGTTCAAAGACAAGGGTAGCAAGCAATGCGCCGACAGCTACCAAGGTATCAGCCTGTTGAACTATGCAGGCATGGCGCTTGCCAGGATCCTCTTGAACCGACTGGATGCGACTATTTTGGAGAAGAATGTTCCCGAGGAGCAGCGTGGATTCCGAGCGAGTCGGAGTATTATCGACCTGGCTTTTGCTGCTCGACAGATTCAGGAGAAGTGCCGGGAACGGAATCAGCTCCTGTATGCCCTGTTCGTGGACTTCGCCAAGGCGTTCGAGTCCGTGAGTTGCGAGGCGCTGTGGACGGTGCTTGGTGAGTTTGGATGTCCAGGTAAGTTCATCAATATGGTAAGTTGTTGCATGTGGGCAGGAACGCGAAGGTGCAGTCGTGTGGATCGACATCTGATGGTTTTGACATCGTCATTGGAGTAAGGCAGGGTTGTGTTCTAGCCCCAGCCCTATTCAGCTATTATTTCACTCCCATGGTAATGGTTGCTTTTCAGAACTCTGGAGAGGATAACGTTGAGATTGAGTACCGGACAAACGGGCGTCAGTTGAATATCCGACGTTTGGGCGCCCAACCGAGCTACAGACCTCAAGGATTCGCATGCTTCCGTTCGCAGGTAACAGTGCATTGCAAGCACACAGCAAAGAAGGGCTGCAACGACTGGCCACAGGGTTTGCTTCGGTAGCATCGAAGTTCGAGTTGGAGATCAACACAAGTAAGATGTTTTCTTTCCGTCAGTCTTCTCCTGGTAGAGGTGCTGCTTGTGTGCCTCCACCAGAAATTCGCATCGCTGAAGACACTGTGAATGGCTGAGGGGATTTTCGCTACCTGGGTAGCAACTTGTCGACAGATTTGTCCGTGGACCGCGAGCTGAGAGCGCGTGTGGCGAGGGCTGGGCTGCTTTTGGACGTCTTGATAGGCGTGTCTGGAAGAATCATAGCCTGAAGATGGCCACCAAGCTGTGCGTTTACCGTTCAATGGTGCTATCTATACTGCTGTACGGCAGTGGGACGTAGACATTGCATCGGTGGAACGTGAGCTATCTGAGTCGCTTCCATGTGCAGTGTCTGAGGAGCATCTTGAGGATCCGATGGTCGGACATGATTCCGAACACTGAAGAACTGCGGCGAGCGGGCATGAACGGGATGGAAGCCATATTGATGCTGAACCAGCTCCGTTGGCTCGGTCACGTTCATCGGATGGGCGATGACCGTATCCCGGAGCAGTTACTGTAAGGTCAAGTGAAGTCAGGTAAACGAAATCCTGGTGGTCAGAAGCGGAGGTACCAGGATGTTGTGCAGTTAAGTCTTTCACGTTGTAACATTGATTTTAAACGTTGGGAAGATTTGTCTTTGAACCGGACTGCCTGGAGGAATACGGTTCGGGCCGGCGTCCGAAAGTTCAACGAGCAATTATTGCGCGGTCGCGAGCGGAAGCGTGCGGTACGCAAAGGAACCATAGGCGCCATAGGTCGCGGTGACGTGACTATATGGCGGTGCGATGTGTGCGGCCGCGAATGCGCAGGCCGTTTGGGGTAAGTGGAACACCAACATACTCATAGTACAACGTCGGCGAAGAGGAGACGAGTGCGGTAGGCTCAGGTAGGTCATATTACTGTATCCTTTCTACTTCTGCTAATGACCTCATCGACCATCGTCGTCAATTAATCCGATTTTCTTTTTAAAAACTTGAGCGTCTGTGGTCTCCCACCCATTCTTTTCTTCGGCTTTGTTGACGTATTGTATGATNAATTGAGTGTCTGTGGTCTTCCACCCATTCTTTTCTTCGGCTTTGTTGACGTATTGTATGATAAATGGTCTGCCTGGCTTTTCATAGTTCAGTGAGAAATTTGCTTTTCAACCTGTATTCTCTGGGATGCACTAACCTGCACTCATATGCTGCAGCGCTTCTTGTATCACACTTCACAAATCTTCCTTCTTAGTGTAGATCTCGTCCTTGCAGTCTCTCTCTGGTCAGTTTCCGAGAGACAAGAGTTTCCTTTCCTTATTAGTCAATCAAGTGGCTAACCAGCATTGGCCGGCTGAGCAAGAGGGCCCCACGGGCACACCTCCCGGTCTTATTCCTTCGGGTTTACACCGGATATGTGGTGCGTGGTTTGAACTGCAAGTGGCGCAGCGCAAGCCATTTGCAGACGTCCTTTGGCTTCGGTCACTGTGACATGCTAATCCGAATCGGATGCCGCCATCCGTGTATATATACACCCGTATATTTTTATATGTACATATACATGCACATATTTAATTATATAGATATTAATGTGCACAGAATTATGCATATATGCGCACGCATTTGTACAGCGTTATATATGTAAACATGAATATATGTGTTTAGTATATATATACGTATGTATACATATATGTGTGTCCATAGAGATACATATTGATATATATATAATAATGTAATAATAATGTTATATTTCTTGACGCATTTGTGAGAATCACACTCAGGAAGCGTGATCGACGTAATAATTTTTAGCACAAACATACTTCAACAGCAAATTTGAAAATCGTACAACGAGTCAGCTCTGTGAGTAGAGCAACACAACAGAAAAAACAGACATTACAATGAGTGAAAATTCAAGTTTAGGCAGCAAACTAACAGCTTCATAGTTCTGAGAAGATAGCACTTGGGGTCTGCACAATTCGTTAAAATAATTGATTTGTTACATCAATTGGGACTCCACAAGGTTATCGCTGACCTGATGCTCAAGGTCGTGCCAAAAATACGGTGGTTGGAGGACGGAGAGGGTGTACTGGCGAAGAAGTTGACCATTATTCCATGTAGACAGTCCCGAAAAAGTGTGCAAAGAAATTTTCCATGATGTGGGCGAGGTGGAGACGCACATACTTTCTCGGAAAACGCATGGACCTTTCTACCGGACGTCATTCTCCGCGCAAATTCCTGAGAATTTTGAGGAGCTGGCGATATGCTCAACCATTGCAGAATTTTGTGTTCGAGCGGGTTAGGATGTTCTCTCGCTCGGGATATGTCACTGAAACCAACAATGGAGAATGGAATCATGCGATAAACGGGAGAACATGAAATTGACTGCGTGAGCTATGACGAACAAAGGAACATGTGATATTCTGGCATAAGCTTCTATGTGACGTTGACAGCATTGTGTTAATTTATGAAATACATATTACATGCAAACAGCTGCCATTGAATAACGCGAACGGAGATCGATTGAAAGCTATTCCTGATATACAATTATTGCCGAATTTAGATGTCAATTTTATTTGTACAGGCGGCATATAGAATGAGAACATTGTTTGACAATACCGAGAGGCTGCCAGGTGGTCTATCAGGGGAGAATAGGGAAGAGTTGCGTCTCGATGCTGTTATGCAGTCATGAGGTGGACAGGTTGAGTTATCCTCAATTAATTTTAGCAAGCTCAGCTTCTGCATGGCGATTTACAACTCAGACACACAAGCCATCAATAATTATGGGGTAGCGGTCTACCGGGGTGATTGGGTTGTTACTAACGGGCATGTATATTGACACCAATACGTGTTGACTAAGACATATTTTCTTGTTCGCTGGCAAGTCTAAAAGTAGAAAAATCTATCCTGAAATCGGTAGTTCTGATCGGTTGGGGGGGGTGCGTGACTTTACATCACGCAAAACAGTGGGTTTTCGTTAGATGTTATTAGGTCCGTTTTCAAAGATAACGTCCTCAGACAAGTAAAGCTTGGAAATGTGTATGACGTTCGTCATTGTTAGGAAAGTTTTCAAGTTTCGTTTGAATTGCTGTATATTCTTACTGGACCTAATTGCATACGGGAGTTTGTTCCAAATGTAGGAATATTTTACTAGGAAAAACTTGAACGCAGTTTTTTCCGGGATTTAAGAGATGCCAAAGTGAAGTCCTTGTTTCTGTGGTTATACTTCGGCCCGTGTTGTAAGCTAATCGCGAAGCTGACGGTCAACTTACTGCCATAGACCAAATTATACATGAGTGAAAGGTTAAGCTTGAGTCGCCTTAACCAGAGAGGATCGAGTGCAAGCATCCGGCAGCGTTCTCTGTAGCTCAGAGAGGATGGGTAACCTAACATATGCGTTGGGAAATATATATTATTTATTTAATAAGCTTTCCGTGAATGCACGTTGGAGGCCTTCCAGAGTCAGCCTGTCAGACTTGCGCAGGTGGCCATATATGCACGTGCAGTACTCAAAGTGAGGTCGCACACATAGCTTATAAAGGTGTAGTCGTGCAGCAGGTAGGAAGAATGAGTGGTTAATGTAACTTAACGTCCGTCTGGTTGTAGCGACTAGGAAAGATATGTGTTCGCGAAGTTGAATGAGTTTGAGTAGCGCAAACACAGTTCACATACTGAGTTGGCGGTTGATATGCTATGACCGTCCAGCTTTATAGAGCCATCTGGTACGTGACAACCATGCACAACTATAGCGGATTTATTGACTGAAAATTTCATCAGCCAAGTTTGACACCAAGTCCCTAATGACATGAGGTCCTTCCGTATATTTTCTAAACATGGATTTAGATTGCCAGGAGGAAAGCTGTATACTAATTTGATATCATTAGCGAATAGGGATAGGTTACCATGCTTGATAACTTGACATATATCGTTTATAGATATGAGAAAGAGTAACGGTCCCAGAACACTTCCTTGTATCACCCCACTAGTAACTGGTCCGGGCGTTGAGCTATTGTTTCCTATTTTCACTGTTTGTGTGCGACCTGTAAGATATGACGAAAACCAGCCAAGCAATGGATCACGTATATCAAAGGATACTGTTCTGAGCAGAAGACGCTCATGAGGCACACGATCGAAAGCCTTCGTCATATCCAATAATATAATGATAATCGCCCCACCGGCGCCAGTAGATTCTGTCACACGGTCAAGAAATTCTAGCTGGCATGTCATGCAAGAGCGCTTGTTGAGAAACCCATGTTGGGAGTGGTTTATAAGGTTTCGTGATGGTAGGAATTCGACCATACGAAATTTTATTATCCTTTTCAACACCCTAGAACAAATTGAAGTATGGTTAACGGGTCCGTAATTGCTGACTTCATGTCGTGAGCCACTTTTATAGCGGGGCTTAAGTGTAGAGGTTTTCCACTGGAGAGGGAAGGAGCCTGATGTTAGAGAAAGTGTATAAATATTGAGCAGAAGTAGAGGGATTTCTTCCCCACCGTATTTTAGAGCAACAGGGTGAATGCCATCAGGACCAGGTGGGTGAGAAGGTTTGATAATAGCTAACTGAGAGCGTATGAGCCTTGTGTCAACAGGGATATGGCTTAAGAACGTACTTGTACTTACAGGAGGAGGTGGGGGCAGTGTGTGTCCTTAAATGTTGAAGGTAGCAGCAAAATATGAATTAAGAACCTAACGGATTGTCAAAGGATCATCTACAGTGGTTTTGTCCTGCGGTGTCACTACTGAAATGGTAGGGTCTCTCCCATTATTCCTGCGTCTCATCAACTGCATCAACTGTGAGCTCTTATCTTTGCTGCTAAGCGCACGTTCTTCTTCACTCATGTGGAGCATTTTGGTCATGTATTCGATTGCATTGAACATTTTATGCATTTGCATGATAAGAGAGAAGTCGCATGTTTCCCGTACCGTGATTTAAGACTTTTGAGCTTGCCTCGCTCCTTTGGAGTGAGACTTATGCCGTTACGGTACACATTACAGTATTTTGACTTTCGCGGGGCTAAGATGTTTATGCAAGACCTGAAGTGTTCATTAAATGCCTCGGTTGCAATGCTAGGATCGAAGGTAAGAAATAATGTGTTCCATTCCAGAGATCTCAGCAGTGTGGTGAACACGTTCCAGTCGACAAATTTAGTTTGACGATAGACTCTTTAACAGCTTTTAGGTCGAACATGAGGTTTACTATGCTATGATCACTTCCTGGAAATCGCTCCAAGGCGGATACAGTGGCAGAAGAGATGCCTGTGGTAAAGATGAGGTCCAAAGTGTGGTCTTGTCTAGTAGGTGCTGAACATGTTGGCGCCATCCGTTAACTTGGACACGTGCAAGGAACTCAGCTTGACTTGCGGGGGCAGGAAGAGAGGTCCAGGAGATATTGGGCATGTTGAAGTCCCCGCCAATTATTTTGTACTGTGAAGGTAAGGTTGACACATAGTTCAGTCCGTTAATAAGTTTCGTCAAGTCGTCCTGAGTGGCTTTAGGTGGTCTGTAGACACATCCTAAGAGTAATTCACAGGGTTCTGTCGACACTGACAGCTACAAGGAGTCACCAATCATACCAAGACATGGCTCATCGAGTATGGTTGCAGAATATTGCTCCCTTAGGTAGATTAAACATCCTCCACCACGTCCTACACCACGATCTCTGCGGAACGTGTGATAACCTATCAAGTTTAGTTGAGTGTCTGGAGTCTCAGGGGTGCGCAAAGCTTCAGTGACAAGAATAATGTGAGGAGTATATAAGAATGTAAAGGATCTAAAGATATGCATCTCAGTAATTAGCGAACGTGCATTGATAAGCAACAAACCTAGTGCATTTTTCTTGTTTGGCACCATTTTTATATTTTTAAAATGTCTAAAACAGAATACCTTTGCGATCCGAGGACTCTAGTGACAATGCTTGATCTAATGTCCATGTAATGGGCTCATAGGAGAATGGTTGGGTGTCACCTGCGTTAGAGTCCACGACAGGAAGTGTTGGAATAGTGCATGTACGGTTCGGCTGGGTAATGGGACGATGGGGGACGGAGTTAGCAAGGGAGGTTTGAAAGGTATGTGTCCCGCTAAAAAAGGGTTCGGCCGCTTATCTGCACAACCTCCCTACCTGGGATTGAACAGTGCAATAAAAGGTCGGGATGGCTAGAAAGTAACTCATTCATCCCTCGCAACGCAGCTACATGTCCACGATTGTTGACTGCGCTCATACATCCTAAATTAAAGGCTGTATCTTGGCAAACATCTTCAGCATTTCTTATTCTGTCCAAACGAGAAGTGGGAACATGTGCAGGCATAAAAACAACTGACCCATCAAACTAGGAAACCGGGATTTCTACCTCTTCAGGGGCTGGCAACAACCATTGATTTCCCGCAACCAAACTGGTGAGGGGTCTGTTGATCAAACGAAACACAGCAACAATGTGACAAAAGGGAATCATCCATTGTGATGAGAAGCAGCAGTCAGATTTGGTACCCCCTACAGTGTCAACGTGTGAGATGCGCCCTTCGCTACAGCGTACTTTCCACGTGCCTTTCGCATAGGCTACATCTACTCTCTGGGTGCCGTTGTAATGCATAAGGAAACATCCCTGGCATATTGTGACAACGGTTTCAGAATGAATGACAGAAATTCCCGGCCTACAGCCGGCTCAAACAACATCATGCGCTCAGTGTTCACCCCACACTGGCGCTCATCAAACACATAGCTGCGAAGTTCCACAACATGCTGAAAAATGCGTACACGCTGAAGCGTTCAGACACGGCACGTTTGATGTGCTTGTTCTCGTTCTCAACACGATTGGTGGTAAGATTACCGAACAAAATCGTGGACACAAGTTTATGCGAGGCCCAACCACTTTCACAAGGCAGCGAATCGCTCGGAAGGTGCTGATATGCCTCATTACTGACAGACTTCACAGCCTCCAGCAAACTGTTGAATTGACCGCTGTTCTCAGTGGAAACCACATTGCAGGTCCACTGATAGATATGGTTATTCTGATAATCACTTGGGCCTACCAACTGGCGGAAACGCCAGGACGTCATGTAGTAAGTGAACTGGTCGAATATTATGCAATGATATGGAAAGACTTCAACTATTGCCCACATCTCTGCTGCCGAACGATCAAAACTGAAGGTGCGAACAGCAGACAAACAGGGAAACATTTTAGGCAGGTTTCCCAAAACCATCCTATAACTGGCAGTGATTTCGTTCGGCATAAGTGCGTACATAAACGTTACCCCAACTCCAGTTGCTTCTACAAACAGGGCTTGCCATGTTATGAGGCCGCCATAATTTAACTGATGAGTTGCATCTCCTAGAATTACATCTCCATACATATGACACAGTTGGAATGCACACTTCGGTACAAACATGACGAACCTTAACACTTACTCCCGCAGTAGAAACCTATAGCTGCCTTCTACTTTCAGTAAATCTGGCAACTTCATAATTTCGTTGCGATCATCTAATTTGCCCTGTCTCGTGCGTGGATTAGATGAATCGTGCCGACGCATTCTAACCCCACACTTCCTGTTCACATACGTCCTTATTTCACGGACACTTAAAATGGCTCAACATCTCACATGCATGCAGTTCAGCATCAACAGCCAGACGTCTATTCCTAGGATAAATATTGGGCTCACCAACCTGAAAGTCGTGTGAATGCACCAGGTTTGCTTTCTCGATATAATATCCATCGGTGCGATATTAGATGACCCAGGAAGCTTGACATCTGTAATCTGCAAAACTACAATTTATCGTGAAAATTGATTAAATAAACATTACCATTTGGAGGGCTTCGTTCGCCGTGTACAATGCACGCATTTGTACACCGCACTTCCATACAGGCACCCTGGAGGCAGGTCAATTCCTCTATGCTTTTCAGCACTTGTAACTGTCCGCGAAGTGTTAATGAAAGGCTTGTGTAAGATTCCCGTTGAAATCTGCGCAAGTCTTCAACGTGCTCCTCAATCTTTTGGTACTTCAATTTAGATATTTTTCTAAAGGTGCTCTCATCGTTCACAGCCATGCTGATTCAACAAACAGAAGTGATTTATCGATAATGGAATATTTAAACACGGTTATGTCCGATGTTATGATATACGCTGATTTTTAGATCTGACTTGGCAACTTCGCTTGTACCATTTTACTGAAACTTCAGATCACATCCATTCCATGGGAGTTTTCCAGTTTTTCGTGTACGGAGAGAAACGCATTCCCGGCTGGATGCTAGACCATTACTCTAGTGTACTAATCGGGTCGTCTATATCGGCCTGAAGAAGGACATGTCAGCTGATGAGCGCGTCCAGCGCGCGGCTACCAAACTAGTCAGGGGACTGAGAAGTGTTCTTGACGAATCTCGACCTAAAATTTTTGTTTCATTTTCACTTTGATTTTGACGTCTGAGCGGCGATATATCTCTCAAACATTTTTTCAGAGTACTTTTCATAGAACAGTTCTTCACTGTATCGAATAACTTCATTGATTTCAGCCATTCGTACACGGGTTCGAGGCGGAAGGCCCAAAATACCCGGATCAAGTCAGTTTGTTAGTTTCGATGTCGGGCGGTTTTCCGTTGACCTGGAAGGCAGTCATTGAAAACAGGGCGTAACACCAATCTATGGTGTTATGGAGAGTACCAAGAACAAAGCAAAATAATTAGTTAGCGGAACACAATAAATTACTAATTTAACGGTTTATAAAGTGAGTGGGAATCCAGCAAAACTTTGAGATGGTCCTTAGAACAGCAGCCAACCATCTCTAGTGGTAGGTCGTTCCAGTATTCGATAACTCAATAAAGGAAGAACTTTTGTCTTAGGAAGGTCCGAGGTCAAGCTTTATAGAGCTCCTTGTTGTGACCCCTCCGACTGTTATCACTTACTAGGGCGAAAAACTATTGCACGTGTCCTGTGCTAAAAAGCAGGTGCGTAAGAATTGAGTCGTCGCGGAGTCTTCGAAACTCAAGTGGATAAATATCAAGAATTTCGAGGCGAGATTCGTTGGAGAGATGCCGCAAGCCAGTGACCATTTTGATGGCGACTCGCTGGACACGTCCACTGGCGAGGCTGTCCTTCTCCTAACCGATGTAGACGACTTGATTGGCACACTCGAGCAGTTGTCTTACGTAGACTCCGTAAAGCCTGTGAAAGGCCCTCCGGTCTATACTTTGGTGCGTACATGCACTAAATTAAGGTTTCTTCAGGTGTACGCAAAAATACCAGACGCGAAATGAAAATACAAATAATTGCGAGACCAAAAATATATTATGCGATAATTACAAATGGTCCCGACCAGCGCTAGACGACACCGATACGCGAAACAGCTAGGGGTGATAAGGATCCGACCGTCGAGCGCGCGAGCAAGCCGGAAAAAGCGTGTGTCGCGCTTGGGGCGCATACGCCGACAAGCATGCCAACAAACAAACGCGACCTCATGCATCAGGCAGAGGGCAGGCAAAGATCCTTAAGGTTCTATGTATAATGTTAGCTAAGATTCAGGAAGGATTTTACACATCGTACAGCAGGCAGACCGGGGGTATCTCCAGGTCACCACACAGCCCCTTCCAGAAGGGTACTGCGAACGCAACCCTTCGATCTACGTGAGGACCAACTGTGGCCAGCCACCCTTGGCCTAGTCTAGTTCATGCTGCGCCAGTCTGCGGTTGGTACTGCAATTTCAAGACGTCGAAGGTGGAGGAGTACTAATGCCAACAGTTCCTAGCGAGCTCCTACTCGAGTGTCCGCTCTTACGGTGTCGAAACGAATGGGGGAATTTAGGGTTCGTATGTCGTAGTCCTGGGGTTAAACGTTGTGGTCGCATAACAGTATTCGCGTTGCGAACTTCAATCGGCTCAGGACGTGGGCGTGTGCACGGAAATAGAAAGCGATATAGGTAAGTTTGGGCACATGTAGAAATGGCAAACTTACCTGGCGAACATAAATGCGCGGACATGCTTCAGAACGCTTTATTTTTGGTTTTCAAAAGCTTTTGCGGCTTTTTTTGGTTTTTTCGTAGTACTGAAATAAAACAGGACCTAACGAATCCTAGTCATCTACCAGACGTTTAGGCCAATGCACCCTATGACCCAAAAGTGTTACGGTAGGTGTTGGCGTAGTCGGTGACGTTGTGTTCGATAATGAGGCGCTCGGACAAGGCTGTTCAGAGGCTGTTGCATGCCTGGCCGCAGGATACAGAGGAGCATTGGAGGTTTCCTCAGTCCTTTCAAAGTAGGCAGGCTTCAGGTGGTCGATGCTAACGGTGTCCCGAGTACCCTGGCGCTCGAGTACGTAGAAGCGGTCCTTCCTTTGAAGTACCTTAAATGGACCTCCGTAAGGTCGCTCGAGAGGGCGTCGTGAACCAACCACGCGAACAAACACGTGTGCGGTCTTGGAGATATTTGGGAGCAAACACTTTGCGGTTTTGTTCTCGAGTGTCCGTGACGCGATGATGTCGTGGCCAACAAGTGCTGATACGCGTGACAGAGCGTCACCCACAACGTTGTCACTGCCGGAGACGTGTCGTACGTCTGTAGAGAATTGCGAGATGAAATCAAGGTGGCGCACTCCGCGGGGTGAATGGCGTTCGGAACGATTGTGAAAGGCATATACCAACGATTTGTGGTCAGTGAAGATCACAAATTGGCGGCCATCGAGGGCGTATCGAAAGTGACGAAGGGCCGAGTAAATTGCTAGTAACTCACGAACGAACGTGCTGTACCTCGCTTCTGCGGGTAGCAGGCGTCTGGAGAAAAATGAAAGCGATCTCCAGGTGCCATCGACAAACTGTTGGAGTACGGCACCAACAGCTCTGTCGGAAGCGTATACAGCTATGCTCGGGGTGGCGCTGACGTCGAATGGTGAAGGATCACTGCGTCGGCTAGCGCGTCTTTGGTGCGATCGAACGAGTCGACGGCTGCTTCTGACAACTGGACGTTTCCGTTGGAACGGCCACGGAGTAAGTCGGTCAGAGGCTGCATGAGTTGCGCGCAATGAGGAATAAAACGGCGGTTATAGTTGACCATGCCGTTGAAACGACGGACAGCAGCGAGCGTTGTAGGACGTGGAAAGTCGCAAATCGCTTGTGCCCTGTCAGTCAGCGGCCGGATGCCGTGCTGATCGACGATGCCCTAAGAACTAAACTGCTGGTTGACCGAAAACGCATTTATCCGCGTTTACATTGACGTTATACGCTGCAAATCGTTGGGAGAGCAATCGCAGATGATTCTGGTGCTCTTCTTTGGAAGCGCTCGCCACCATAAGATGATTGATGTGGGAATGGACGAAGTCGGAAACCCTTCTGACGTCGTCGATAAATCGTTGAAACGTTTGAGCAGCGTTCCGGAGATCAAACGGCATGCACAAAAATTCGAACGAGCCGAATGGCGTAATTACCGCGGTTTTGGCAACGTCGTCTGCGGCAACTAGGATCTGATGGTAGGCACGAACCAGATCGAGCTTCGAGAACACACGGGTGCCTTTCAGGCTAGCCGTGATGTCCTGTATAAGCGGAATGGGGTACCCGTCCGGTACCGTGACGTTGTTAAGCGCGCGATAATCTCCGCATGGGCGCCAGTCTCCTGACTTTTTCGGCACCATATGGAGAGGCGAAGCCCAGGGACTATCCGACGGGCGAATGATGCCAAGTTCGAGCATGTGTTTGAACTCGGCGCGCGCTATACTCAGCTTATCCGGTCTTAAACGACGGGCTTTAGCGAACACCGGCGGGCCTGTAGTGACGATGTGATGCTGCGTTGCACCAATCACTGGTGGCAGCGAGGTCGGTTGCCTGAAGACGGTAGGAAATTGTTCGACAAGAGAAGCGTAAGTGCTTGTGATAACCGGGCGATACACGGGACTGATTGTAACCGCGTTGGTCAAAGTCGCAGTAACAGACAAGTACGTTTTGCAGTCGACCAGCCGGCGGTGTCGTGTGTCGACTAACAGGTCGAAGTGCTCGAGAAAATCGATGCCAACGATTGGCATTTGGACGTGTGCTACGGTGAAAAGCCATCGAAAAGTGCGGCGAAGGCCTAAGTTCAATATGTGGGAACGCTGGCTATAAACGGTAATAAGCGTACCGTTTGCTGCACTTAAGGTTGACTGCGCCTGCGTGAGCCGTTCGCGAGAATCCAGTGGGAGAACGCTGATCTCTGCACCAGTGTCGATGAGGTAGCGAACTCCGGACTCGCGGTCTCGAATGAAAATCAGGCGACTTCGAGAGCCAGCAACGTCGGTCGCCGCGACGTGCTGGCGGGCTAGTTTCCCTGGCCCTTTTTGGAGAAGAAGCAGGGGCTGCGGCAGAATCGAGGACGGTTACCAAACTGTTGGTGGTGCCAGAGTGGTCAAGGTTGGCACTTTCTGTGAGCATTCGTCGTCTCCTAGAAGTCGACCGGGCGGCTCTTTGTTAGGCTTACGTGAGAATGAATGCGGACGCGAGCTTCGAATGCTGAGCACATGGATCTGGCGTGTGAGTACGTTCACACGGTCGTTCAGGAGTTCCAGTGGTTCCGGCGCTGGTTCGGATATTGAGAGACCTGTTTCCCAAATACGATCGGCGGTATCAGCCCATTGCGACAAGACAGCTTGAGGGTTGGCGCTAAGGCTATTTTGCATATCCCTAGGGAGTCGCTGGATCCATACTTCTTTCAACAATGACTCCTCGAGCTGAGTCGAGCCTACGAGGCGTTGCATGTGGCGTAGAAGCTGTGAAGACTTCTGGTCGCCTAACTCGGTGGAACTCAGCAGCTGGGCAATGCGCTGACAGTCCGAAAGGCCAGTGTACTTGATAATGGCTTCCCTAAGCTGCTCGTATGGTTTAACGGAGTCTGGAAGCTACAAGATGTCGTCTACCTCGTCTATGACATGAGGTGGAGGAGCAGCAACCACATGGGGGAACTTCGTTAGTTCCATGGTGATGTTTCTCAACGCAAAAGTGGCTTCTAACTGTGCAAACCAGCTTCGAGGACTGTTCTTCCTGAAAGGTGCGATCGAAACTGGAAGAGCACTGACGAAAACGTCTGGCGAATCGGAAACGCGTTCTTGCATACTTCCGACAGCAGAGATTAAATTGAAGAAATAAATGGAAAAGTAGCGTTAACTCACGTCTGGAAAACAAAATATACGTGCTAAAAATATAAAGATGTGTGTGCTCACCAGTTTTAGTGCTCACATGCACTAAATTAAGGTTTCTTCAGGTGTACGCAAAAATATGTACAGCAGGCAGACCGGGGGTATCTCCAGGTCACCACAATGCAGGCGGTGGTCGGCGAGCACATAATAAGAAGCATTTCAAGCTTAGTCCTGAAAACTTTCCCTGGAAGAATTTCATCTTCCGTAGGTTTGTAAAACTTTGGAACAGCTTCTCATCTGAGGTCTTTAGCAGCACGTCTTGGGGTCGCCTTAAAACACCACCTTATTCTCATTAAGCTAAAAATTCATTACGCAGGTAAACCTATGCGTTTTTGGTATTTGCTGCAAGTTCCTAGCGCGGTGCTACACCTTGTCTTCATTGATAGCCTTTCAGACGTAAGGAAAACCTGGGTGCTACACCATGTTTTCAATGCCTTTCAGGTCAACAGAAAACCGCCGGACATCGAAACGAACAAACTGACTGGATCCGGGTAGATTGGGCCCCCAGCCTCGAACCAGTGTACAAATCGCTGAATTGGGCCTCTGCTCGAACTTGTGCGTCAATCGCTGAATCCACGAATAGATTGTGTAAGCTGTGTGCACGACCTACTGGGCCCCCACTTCATGCTCGCTGGTTTTTATTACTTGTGACCCCTTCCACTAGGAGAACACTGTCCTCTGGGACCTTCACTTCTTTGCATGTTATATGATTTGCACAACTATTTCAGTGGTTTGGTTCACCTTCAGCCTCATTGGTTGATTTGGAGAGATCGTGGACTGGCTGTGTGGTACAATAACGTTGCCCGTACTTGATGCCAGGTGTGTGTAGAACACGTAGTCCGTTCGGAACTTAATACTGTACGTGCAGTTCATCCAGCAGTCAAGTTGCTCAGAAGTCTTGTTGAACCGATTTAATACCTCAGATCATGGTCTACACACGAACTGGAAGTCTACGGTATTCTAGGATTTCCACTTCTGGATAATAAAACTTTCAAATTTAAGACCGCATTAGACTTTCCACCCCCTGCCCGATTTCTGCAGGGGGTTCTTCAACGGTCAGTACTTATCCGTTTTATGTTTTTTTATCTACATCGTACCTGATTAAGTAGACCGAGTGGTCGGATGACTGGGACCTCCCACTTAACTTTGTTAAATGTAAAAATTTAACTAGCTCCGATAAAACAGAGGTCCATCGTTGTCTCCATGGGGATGAATAAATGCATGTGAATTACCTAGGTAGATGGAGTTAAGGATATAGGGATCCGTCTCTGTGGTACCTTCAAACCGGCAGCCCAATTTGCGTTCGTTGCAAACAAACATAGAACGGTCCTCTTTCAACTCAGAAAAGCAATCTCTTCTACAGACCCTGGCGTATTCACGCCATTGTATAAGGTGTTCCTGATGACGCATCCACGCTGTTGTGTTCAGGCATGGAACCCGCACCTCAAAAAGACGAAGTGCCTGGATAAGGTCCAAGGGCTGGCCATCACAATGATTGGTTGAATGAAAGATGTGGACTATGCAACCAGATTGGGAAACTCTATTTTTTCCGGAACCCAAGCAACTTTGTGGGGACCTAATCGAAACGTATAAAATTCTGCATAGTTTCACCGATGTCGCACCAGTGGCTCTGTTCTCAGCCAGAGAAACGTCTCACCTAAGGGGTCACTCGTTGTCTCTGGACAAGCCATGTGCTCACATGCCTATCAGAACCGAGTTTTTCACGAACAGAATCATTAGCCCATGGAACAAGCTACCTGAGTTTGCAATCTTGGCAACTTCGATCGAATCTTTCAAGAGAAAACCGGATCAGAAATGAGAGTGTCTATTCCCTGATATGACAATCCTCGTATTATTATGGGTTGTTTGTGTGAAGTATGAATGCAGTTTGTTGTCTGTTTGATTTCATATTCGTGAGTGTCAATTAGCAATTGTCTCGCGTTCTCGAATGAGTGAGTATACTCTTACAAGGCAGCAGGTGATAGGATGTCTGCACGCGTTTATGTATGTTTAAAACAGACAACCAGCGGTCACGTGACGCCGAGGTGCGGTAAGCGGAACCTGACAGTTGGTCTGATCGTAACTCCAAAGAGTGATTCAGAGCGAGTTGGGAACGTTTACGAACAGGATCCACACAAGCACCAAAGTCATTCTTCCTCTTAATCAATTTCCGTCCAACCTTTGCTGTATCCATCAATCTGCAAGTGCTCTTATCCTAACCGCTGCCCAGTATGTTACCCCTAGAAAAGATGACCTTGTGGCTAGGGTGTGGTGTTAACAAAGTGATAGTCTGTTTTTCCCTGAGATAACCGTTATATTGTTGTTCTAGTGATCCATGTCTGCGGCGAACTAGGTTGATCAGGTACTACTCCCACGCGACCCCTGCAGTCCAGAATATCTAGGAGGAGCGGAAAGCGTTGAACAGCGTACACACAGTCACATTTAAAAACTACAAAATAGCTGCCGATATAAAACAGTATGCGTTGCGGACCATGGATAGCTAGCCTCGCGCTTCTCTGAGACAGTATCTATCGTGTGGAAAGTCTTTTCCTCTGAGCACAAGAATTGTCACGTTGGTACTTATATATACGTATACCTTTTAATTTCTCATGTTTATGTACTAAGACATATCTACCTCCCCAAGTGTTCTAGTGAGACAGGTTCCTAGTATGATCGTGCTAGGTGCAAATTAACAAACACCTGTTAGGTTCAGCGCTGACATCTTAGAGGCTGAGTATGGTTTTAGTGCTTGTCGCACCAAGTTGCTTTTTCCCCAGGTACGCAATTATCAGACGCGAAAANCTGCCGATATAAAACAGTATGCGTTGCGGACCATGGATAGCTAGCCTCGCGCTTCTCTGAGACAGTATCTATCGTGTGGAAAGTCTTTTCCTCTGAGCACAAGAATTGTCACGTTGGTACTTATATATACGTATACCTTTTAATTTCTCATGTTTATGTACTAAGACATATCTACCTCCCCAAGTGTTCTAGTGAGACAGGTTCCTAGTATGATCGTGCTAGGTGCAAATTAACAAACACCTGTTAGGTTCAGCGCTGACATCTTAGAGGCTGAGTATGGTTTTAGTGCTTGTCGCACCAAGTTGCTTTTTCCCCAGGTACGCAATTATCAGACGCGAAAAGCAAAACGCCGTTGAGGAGAGAGACCAAATCTTTATTCGACGAAATGTACAAATGGTCTCTGATAACGCTATAGACGGCACCGACACGCGAATTAGCTAGAGAGGCTAGAGACCGGCCGTCGACGAGCGAGTAAACCAGAAGAATATGACACGTGCGTCCTTCCGGTTCGCGCCACAGCCACATGACATACAGACAAACAATCGGACAGCATACATCGTGCCAGCTTTCTTAATAGCCTAGGTACAATATGCAACTATGAGTTTTGAAACTATTTTACACAACATGCCGCAGACAGGCCAGTGAAATCTCCAGGCCGCTACATGGTGAAATGGCCAGAGAACATCGCAGAGGCATCGCACTTGCTGTCACTCTAGCTCTGGTTGTTGTCGAGCCTTTGAGATTGTCACAAGTGGTCCGCTTTCTTCTGATCACCAATCAAGATTTCACCGTCAGCCGTGGTAAGATTGTCAACGTGTTTACGGGGAGCAGGGTTTGATTGCACGTAGTCCTAGAACAGCTTCCAGTTAGGTTTGGCCTTTTGCGCTAGTTCTGCATCATGCCTCAGCTTATACCTTTTGCGGATCCTGGAGGCCGGACTTTTCTCGAGCTGGAAATATAGCCTGCTCGCAAAATCTCCAGTGAATTCAAAGCGCCTCCGTGGGATCTTTCTTCTCTTTTGTGCCTTAAGGACAGCAACTGTACACCAAGGTGGTCTACCCCTGTTATATTTGCGAGCCATAGGCATGTGTTTTTCTGTTGGCATGATCATATTATAGCGAAAAGACGTACAATAAAGCGCAATCATTATTGTCCAATACGCTAGTTATCATCCCACGCGCGCGCCCGCGTTTACGAGTCATCATTCCGGACCACAACACCCCCAGGTTTCCGCTCACGCATCATGTGCACTTGTGACCGGTTTATGTGCGTGATCGGCGCCGTCTATCGGGGGTTTTTCTGCTTGCCATTTTTCGCCCGTTGATCCGATTTCGTTGAGCGATGGCTCGTCCGGTCGCTCTTGTTCTCCTCCATCTGTGTACGCTGGACTCTGATCGTAGTCCACGACCGCGTCGCGATATTTTTGAGTGTTGGAATAATCGCGCCTCCGATTTCGTCATCCCTTCTCATTCGCCCGCCATGTCTCGCCCGTTGGTGCAGTCCAGTCGATCGATTACTCATCCGGTGGCCCCCGCCATCCTCAGTTTGTTTATTGTGGGGTTTTAGACGTGCCTCTCTCCGCATCGAGGTCTCCCGCCGAATGTTGGAATATCCACACCGGCTTGATTATCCACCACAATATTCAGCTTTGTTAAGTTCCAACAACTTTTCAAAGAAGCACTGTTGCTAGACAATTCCCACTGCAATTTCGCTGCATCTTTCAGAAGTTCGTGTTTTGCAATCTTTGTATAGTTTCTAGCTCACTTTCCCGGCGCTGGATTCCACCCGACGCAGTATTGTAATATCAGAATCGCGTGATCGCTTTTACCTATGGGAGTGCGAATTTCTAGGACACGTGTCTGTTTTTCATTTCTGATTTCTACGAGGTCCAGCGGCAAGTTTTCTTTTCCTGACGCAAACCTGCTGAACATGTTGCTGCAGAAGATTTTTATAGAGGCATTTCTAGAGTTTCTTTTCCAAAACTACTCTCCGTAGGAACTCGCCCTTCCAGTCAACCCCTGGTATGTTCAGGTCGCCCAGCAATAGAGCCGAGCTTTGTATGCTGAAGATCTCGTCCATGGTACCAAGTGGCATGTTTCTCTCCTCATCGATAGCACCAGAGATTCTCTATACTCAGAGTACCAGTGTGCGAGTTGATGCATCAGGTAGTGTACATTTCGCCAGCGGTAAGTTGGGTTGTGTGCAGGCTCCTACCAGCAACTTGGGCATAATGGATCGCAACTAACAGAAGCACTTCACCTTCGGGCTTGCCATCCTCCCTATCCTGTCTATAATAATTCATCCCAGGAGGGCAAAACTGAATAATCGCCACTTCCTGTTTGAGCCACGTATCAGTGACAGCGACTAAATCACATCCTACTGTTTCATTGTTCAACGCAACCCACTTATTGCTAATACTACACGCAATTGTATGTAGGATGCTCATCCATTTATCCTGAGAGCACGTTGCTGTTCTTGAGATGAGTCCCTCAGTTACTAGTCCAGAGGGAGTTACCCGTTTTTTGTTATGGTGTGCCAGGAATATTACTCCACGTCATCAGTGTTGTTCTCGTCTTGGAATGGCTGACTGGTCGCTGCACAGCTGACGGAATTTACCCGAAGTCGGCTGAAGGGATTTCGTCTGTCTTATAGTGTGGTATTCCCTGATAACAGACTGATGCGCAACATTGGGATAACCTCTTTGAACAGATAGTCCCACATTTCGGTAGTCTTTACGCGTTGATAAACTATCGGTGGATGGTTGTTAGTTGTTACTATGTCCCCAGATTTCATTAGGAGGAGACCGCGGTGAACTGAATTTAAGAACTCGACCACCACCGGTCTCACTGATCCTGATACTTGTGTGTCCCCTCCATTTACCTACCCTGACTACTCTCTTTAAGCCAACGTGTTCAGTTATGCCAACGAGCCGGAACAGATTCACCAGATGATACTTGATGACTTCTACTCCAGTTCTACTGTCCCTGAATTAAGGTTCAGGGATGCCACGGAAAATCCGAGAGCTACCTCCAGGTATCTCTGTAATTACTGTAACCTCTCGCTGAGAATCTGATTATCCGACTGCATACCTTGGGTCAGAGCTAAATTGCTTTCCCTCCATACCTCCGATGCTTTATTGAGTTGAGTTTCAGCGCACAGCCTTTCTGCGACCGGCGGGTATCAAGATACGCACAGTTTACATCTGATTTCACCTTCACTGTCTTAAACAGGATGAGAGTTTATGGACAACTGTCTCCGGCGTTCATCACTTCCAGTGGCGTTCGGCAAGGATGTCCGATTTCCCCCTTGTTCGATTTTGACACTGACCATTCTGGAAGTTGCACTTAAGGAAACCAGTGGGCTTGGTGTTAAGATTTTTCTTGGCGTTCGGTTAGCCGACCTGGACTATGCAGGTGACCTTATTTTACTTGGCTCCTCTGCCGAAGACATACAGATCACGCTGGATAAGGTGGGTGGCCGAGCTGGTTTGTATGGGATGCGCTTCGCACCTTCAAAGTCTAAAGTGCTAATTCAAGACTACGACGTTTCCACTCTTACTTTCCTTATCGTTAATCCATTCGAGGCTATGAACAGTTTCACATACTTGGATAGCACTATCTCGTCAGCCTGTAACATTCCTGATGAGATATCAGCGAGGATAGTGAAGATACCTGTTGCCTTTGTCAGCCTACACCATATTTGGCACCTGAAAGACGTTCAGTGTCGCTGAATGGAAGAGAGTAGAATGCTTGTATACGTTCTGTTTTGCTCTATGGCTCGGAAACGTGAGATGTTCCCAACGAAGGTGTCAACCAATTTGTTGTGTTCGACCATCACCGTCTCTACCACTTAGCCACGCTAAATGGACTGATCGCGTGAGCAATATGGCTGATCACCAGCGCGTATTCCGAAGTGCTCGATTGGTCAACTGATCACGTTGCATAGCCTGCGGTTGGATCACGTTCTCCGTATGCAAGCTAAGCGTTTACCGTACCGGGCAATATATACCGAGACCACCACCAGTTGGGTGAAGCCATTTAGTGGTCTCGAAACAAAAGATGCGTTGCTCTCAAAAAGTCCCCAGGCGTTTTCCTTGTATCAAAACTCCTCTAGTGGAGAATCCGGGTAGGTCTTGCCGTTTTTTGAGTAGCTTTCTTTTCCAACACGGCGTACTTTCTCCCCTTTCCCTCCTCTTGGAAACAGTGATGAAATCAATTTCCTCGTGTTCCATACTTTTGCCATCCCCAATTATCCTTTCCTCCTTCCGGACGACGTCACGTACACAAGTTATTTGAGCCACAAACAAATGCTTACAATAATGGGATTGTGAAGGACTCAGCCAGCAGTGTATTTGACGGATATTCATAATTAATAGTCAGGGTGTTGGGGGTAAACAAAATTCATCGAAGGTTAAAACGAGCACCAGTTGTAGAGCTAAACATCAGCCAGAAGCATGTGGCGGAACTAAGATTAGTCGAAGAACACAGCAGGAGTGAACCCCACATTGATTTGGTATCAGCTGAGGCTAAAACTCTGGTAGCGATGGCTGCGCCGCTCTGAGCCTTTAAACATTCGTGAGTTTTCGGTTGCCACTGCTGGGCCCAAACATTGGACCGGGTGTCGCATCAACGCAAGCAGTGAAAACCTACGAGTACGTAGGGAAAAGGCTGAGACAGTTAGGAGGAGTAGGTTGATGCGAGCATTCTAATTGAATTTAGCTAAGACTGTTGCAGAGAACACTAAACATTTCTCTGAGTAAGCACAATCACAGGTCAGGGTACTGGAACAGCTAAGGAATGTCTTCGTGCTGTGTGCGTCGATACTGAAACTCACACTGATGTGCTACTTTCGTGATGTCTTAGCTTCACCAACGTATCCGATGAGGCTGGCTGGATAGTATCAACTCGACCACCACCGGTCTCACTGATCCTGATACTTGTGTGTCCCCTCCATTTACCTACCCTGACTACTCTCTTTAAGCCAACGTGTTCAGTTATGCCAACGAGCCGGAACAGATTCACCAGATGATACTTGATGACTTCTACTCCAGTTCTACTGTCCCTGAATTAAGGTTCAGGGATGCCACGGAAAATCCGAGAGCTACCTCCAGGTATCTCTGTAATTACTGTAACCTCTCGCTGAGAATCTGATTATCCGACTGCATACCTTGGGTCAGAGCTAAATTGCTTTCCCTCCATACCTCCGATGCTTTATTGAGTTGAGTTTCAGCGCACAGCCTTTCTGCGACCGGCGGGTATCAAGATACGCACAGTTTACATCTGATTTCACCTTCACTGTCTTAAACAGGATGAGAGTTTATGGACAACTGTCTCCGGCGTTCATCACTTCCAGTGGCGTTCGGCAAGGATGTCCGATTTCCCCCTTGTTCGATTTTGACACGGACCATTCTGGAAGTTGCACTTAAGGAAACCAGTGGGCTTGGTGTTAAGATTTTTCTTGGCGTTCGGTTAGCCGACCTGGACTATGCAGGTGACCTTATTTTACTTGGCTCCTCTGCCGAAGACATACAGATCACGCTGGATAAGGTGGGTGGCCGAGCTGGTTTGTATGGGATGCGCTTCGCACCTTCAAAGTCTAAAGTGCTAATTCAAGACTACGACGTTTCCACTCTTACTTTCCTTATCGTTAATCCATTCGAGGCTATGAACAGTTTCACATACTTGGATAGCACTATCTCGTCAGCCTGTAACATTCCTGATGAGATATCAGCGAGGATAGTGAAGATACCTGTTGCCTTTGTCAGCCTACACCATATTTGGCACCTGAAAGACGTTCAGTGTCGCTGAATGGAAGAGAGTAGAATGCTTGTATACGTTCTGTTTTGCTCTATGGCTCGGAAACGTGAGATGTTCCCAACGAAGGTGTCAACCAATTTGTTGTGTTCGACCATCACCGTCTCTACCACTTAGCCACGCTAAATGGACTGATCGCGTGAGCAATATGGCTGATCACCAGCGCGTATTCCGAAGTGCTCGATTGGTCAACTGATCACGTTGCATAGCCTGCGGTTGGATCACGTTCTCCGTATGCAAGCTAAGCGTTTACCGTACCGGGCAATATATACCGAGACCACCACCAGTTGGGTGAAGCCATTTAGTGGTCTCGAAACAAAAGATGCGTTGCTCTCAAAAAGTCCCCAGGCGTTTTCCTTGTATCAAAACTCCTCTAGTGGAGAATCCGGGTAGGTCTTGCCGTTTTTTGAGTAGCTTTCTTTTCCAACACGGCGTACTTTCTCCCCTTTCCCTCCTCTTGGAAACAGTGATGAAATCAATTTCCTCGTGTTCCATACTTTTGCCATCCCCAATTATCCTTTCCTCCTTCCGGACGACGTCACGTACACAAGTTATTTGAGCCACAAACAAATGCTTACAATAATGGGATTGTGAAGGACTCAGCCAGCAGTGTATTTGACGGATATTCATAATTAATAGTCAGGGTGTTGGGGGTAAACAAAATTCATCGAAGGTTAAAACGAGCACCAGTTGTAGAGCTAAACATCAGCCAGAAGCATGTGGCGGAACTAAGATTAGTCGAAGAACACAGCAGGAGTGAACCCCACATTGATTTGGTATCAGCTGAGGCTAAAACTCTGGTAGCGATGGCTGCGCCGCTCTGAGCCTTTAAACATTCGTGAGTTTTCGGTTGCCACTGCTGGGCCCAAACATTGGACCGGGTGTCGCATCAACGCAAGCAGTGAAAACCTACGAGTACGTAGGGAAAAGGCTGAGACAGTTAGGAGGAGTAGGTTGATGCGAGCATTCTAATTGAATTTAGCTAAGACTGTTGCAGAGAACACTAAACATTTCTCTGAGTAAGCACAATCACAGGTCAGGGTACTGGAACAGCTAAGGAATGTCTTCGTGCTGTGTGCGTCGATACTGAAACTCACACTGATGTGCTACTTTCGTGATGTCTTAGCTTCACCAACGTATCCGATGAGGCTGGCTGGATAGTATCAACAGTTGGGCATAAGTCCAACTTAATGACAATTTAATGTTATTTGAGTTTAGAATTTTAGCTTTATAGACTGTTTATTTAGTACTTTCAAATGGCATTCGAATCCCACTCAGACTACTGTCAAGCCAAACTCATTGTACTTTCGTTGACTGAGACGGAATTGTCTGTTGTAAGTCAGCAGGCGAACTTCGGTTTCATCATATTCTGAGACTTCAGGGTTGATGTACTATAACGGTGAGCTGCTGACAAGAGCTTTTATGTGCTATGAGTGGCTTAGTGAGTGTTCGGGATGCTGACATGCGTGCTGCAAGCTTTTTGCTGTTTGTGTGAAGTTGCACCTTGTTTACCGCTTCCAAGTAAACCAACCATGCTTTGTGCACTATTTATTGTATACACGGATTGATAAGTGTATCATCCATGTTCAAGTTGGGGGTTGGTGAGTGTTTCAAGACTTGGCATTCATTGTTCTGTCATCAAGGTATCACATTGAGTGGTGTGAACAGTAAGGAAAACGTCTCGGTAACTAATCAAACGCTCATTCGTACATTCCGTCAGACACACGCAGACTCCGGTCTTGAGGCTTCAGTGCACAGAATGAGTTTCAGTCGTGCTACCGCGGGTTTGGGGGAAGCTTATGCGCGTTAACTTTCGTTTTGAAGAGTTCACGTCAGGTAGTCCCATTGTACTATACGGTAGGACGTTCCTATATGCATATATATATATGTATACTCTGGGAGAAAACTCCAATAATAGATGATACACCGGGGTAAAAAAGATTCTGTCATCAAGCAGTCCAGTCGAGTTCTAGTCACCATCAGCAGCTATAGAGAAAGAGCCAGTAACATAGCCGACAAAGTTCTAAGGATGCTAGAACAATCACCTTGGATAAGTACGCAGTGGGTGGATAAACCATACCCCATAGTCTTTGGCAAAACAGTGTTGCATGCTTGCCGCATCTAACATTTGTGAATAATAAGTGGAAATTCTTAGGTATGACCAACGAGAGGATTCATCAAGAGGTGTATGGTGCCAAAACCGTGGTCAGGGGAACGAAACAATGGGAAACGGAACAATGAAGGCGGGTCTGTCATGTGCGTCCCAAGTGACATCCAAGTAAAACTGGCAGACCCCTTATTGTTGAAGATGTCCCCAACTCACTACAGTATTTTGTCAAGTGTAGCCGAGTTGTCTGTGAAGTGAATGCGTTCAATGACGCGGAGTAGTGAAAGCCGTAAGGAAAGCTCTCTTGCTGATGACGCCTTACTCTCACTTGCAGCTCGGTTTTTTGTTTGCAAGGCACATTGATGCTGAATGTTTGAATGTGGACGTAGTCATTTCCAATAGTTAGGTCCCTTCCCGTCCCATCTTTTTTCCTTCTCTCTTCCTATATAGGGTTTGCTTTTTCTTCATGGTTGTGTGGCAGTTAAGCATTAGTGTGAACCACTGATGTGTTGCTGTCTATGATGATGATGTTGAAGTGTAGCACACCACTTGATTATCTTGTAAGTGTGATATATTGAGGTTCATCCTCTTGCGAAGCAGTGAATGAAACTGTCATTAGTGCATTGCAAAGTGCTTTAGCATGCTTGCCGCATCTAACATTTGTGAATAATAAGTGGAAATTCTTAGGTATGACCAACGAGAGGATTCATCAAGAGGTGTATGGTGCCAAAACCGTGGTCAGGGGAACGAAACAATGGGAAACGGAACAATGAAGGCGGGTCTGTCATGTGCGTCCCAAGTGACATCCAAGTAAAACTGGCAGACCCCTTATTGTTGAAGATGTCCCCAACTCACTACAGTATTTTGTCAAGTGTAGCCGAGTTGTCTGTGAAGTGAATGCGTTCAATGACGCGGAGTAGTGAAAGCCGTAAGGAAAGCTCTCTTGCTGATGACGCCTTACTCTCACTTGCAGCTCGGTTTTTTGTTTGCAAGGCACATTGATGCTGAATGTTTGAATGTGGACGTAGTCATTTCCAATAGTTAGGTCCCTTCCCGTCCCATCTTTTTTCCTTCTCTCTTCCTATATAGGGTTTGCTTTTTCTTCATGGTTGTGTGGCAGTTAAGCATTAGTGTGAACCACTGATGTGTTGCTGTCTATGATGATGATGTTGAAGTGTAGCACACCACTTGATTATCTTGTAAGTGTGATATATTGAGGTTCATCCTCTTGCGAAGCAGTGAATGAAACTGTCATTAGTGCATTGCAAAGTGCTTTATCCTACAAAGGTAGACGTGTTCTTATCATGAGAGATTTTTAATCACCACACGGACAAGAACGGCTCCGCAACCAGTCAAGCTGTGGCAGAAATTTGCTGTACAACGTGGGAATCATTCAAGTCAAAAACCGTCACTTTTCAATCATGTCTTGAACGAACCACTGATCATCGAATCACTCGTGATTAAGACACTTTCAGGACCGAGTGAACGTGAGCTGACTAATTTCAGTTTTGTCTGACGTTCTTTGGGTATCCCACGTCGTGATTTCTGTTATGAATAGCCGAATACCTAAGAGATGTGGCATGGCCTTCTAGCTATACCGACATCCGTGGACGTACATTGGAGGTAGATGGTGGTAAGTCTGCAAGAATCGGTAAGGTATATTTAAAATACAGTCAAGCTCGCAATTGATGCAACTCACTTGTAAGAGAAAACAAATGTGTTAACCCAACTAGAACAGCAGTCGGATGCAAGTTTAACCCAGAAATTTTGGCTCATCGAGTGGTGGCATTGTTACACATCTACTAGGGCATTCCGCACTAGTAGTGAGAAAAGTTCTTATTAAATCCACTCTTTAAACTGCGGATGCGATGTGCGCTCAGTAATGAAGGATAGTCGGAATGATCCAAAGCGCAGCCAATGGAAACCAACCCTACACTGCCCAAGGCTAGCTAAACTCCGCAGCGTCTCTCTTGAAGGAACAGGTGTGGTGAAGCCTAATCAAATCCCCTAGGATGAAGTTAACACCATGGTTCTGAAAGTCCGCGTGCGAAAGCCAGTCTCTCGTTCTCCTTGACCTCTGGACGCCAGCATTTAAAAAGTACGGAAAATCGCTATAACTACACTGATTTATGAAGGAGGTACTAGGACGGATGAGCCTAACTGCCGTCTCGTAGCATTACCCCTACCACTTCCAAAATTAACGGAAAGTCTTCTGAGTAGCAGCATAAAAAGGCAGTTCGAGAACAGCAGTCTGGGTATTACTGTGCGGTATCTATCCCACCAAGGTCGTTCTTCCTCTTCAAACCAATGTGGAATGATGGACAAGTGAACTAAGGCTTTTGACGACATCATAAACGTAAATATCACTTTCGTCAACTTCTTGAAATTTTGACGATACTGACCATTCAACCCCAATGAAAAAACCACTAACTTTCTGTGTAGCTGGTGACACATGGATGTGGCTGCAGAGCCAGTTAGGTTCACGTCTGTCCAAGACCACAGTCAACATTGCACTGTCCCACAAGTATCAAACTCCCATAGGTGTACCGCAGGGATTTTTTCTGGGATCTCTACTGTTACACTTGTTTACTAACGATTTGCCAACCGCAATATACGTTAGCCTCTCGTTCTACGCAGACTATCGAAATTTGGGAGATCCATTAAATCTGTACAAGACGAGCACATACTATGGGCTAATCTAACAATCATCTGATGCGAACCATTTACTATTCAGTGGTTCAGAGTACAACCCTTTGCAAATCAAACATACTGGCTAGATCACTTATAACAAAGGTACATAGTTAATCTCTCTAACGATAGTAGGAAGAGATTCCAAACGGTAATCTCCAGGACACTGAAACTGACTGTTTTCAAATGAGAACGTCCACTTTGTGATAGTCTGTACGGTCGCTAACGGCGTAGGTGATGAAGCCGTGCTGAAAAAACATGTAACGAAACAACAATGTGATAGCCCAGTCTGTTTCAGTCCTTTTCGGATCATCGAACATCTGTTCCTCAGCAAGGAGGGCGTAATCGGGGCGAGATGGGCTTTGGCCGGTGTGCCCGAAAACCCAGACAGACGTGTGTGCCATAACGTTTAACACCCCCGTTGCGAAGAAAGTGGGCGTTAGCATGGGACAGTCCGAACTTGCAAATGTGAATGAAAAAGTGTAGCTTCTGGCATATGCGCACATGTATATTGCCGTTCCTGTTACAATACAGTAAACCGGCCTGTTATAACAAATGACAGTCATATGAATAACCACACGTGGTAAAAACTCAAACGAAAAACAACAATACAGTTGACTTTGTTTTTACGCCATTCCTGATAGCATCTCCACTGACTGGTATCTATCACCCTTACGGTCTCCGGCCTGTAGGCCGATAGCGCCTCGGCGAACCGTGTCTTGACGTTATCTTCTTTTTCCTTCGGACTCAAGTTGTACGATAGGTTCACGGCGTGACTGGCGATGAGTTAGTGTTCAAAAATGCACCTCAGTCACCGAAATCTGTGTAGTGAGGTCGACGAGCATCATCATCATCATAGACAGCAACACATCAGTGGTTCACACTAATGCTTAGCTGCCACACAACCATGAAGAAAAGCAAACCCTATATAGAAAGAGAGAAGGAAAAAAGATGGGACGAGAAGGGACCTAACTATTGGAAATGACTGCGTCCACATTTAAACATTCAGCATCAAGGTGCCTTGCAAACAAAAAACCGAGCTGCAAGTGAGAGTAAGGCGTCATCAGCAAGAGAGCTTTCCTTACGGCTTTCACTGCCCCGCGTCATTAAATGCACTCACTTCACAGACAACTCGGACAAACAACGACAACATTCACGCCACTGAGCTCGATTAGCCGCCATCTCACCTA